>JASAMW010002895.1:0-44765 GCA_030247985.1 Epsilonema sp. ZAB3_2
TATAAATACTAAGACAGGAACAATGGATGTTAGCGGCGAATTGTAATGTTCTGTCTATAAGCACATGGATTCGTAAAAAGCTATTTATGGTAAAATGAGTAGTGGGGGAACAAAGCGCAATATTTTGAGCTTTTTTGCTGCATTTGTGCTCTATGGCTTGTAACTGAATAGGGTATGCACGAGGTATTACGTTCACATAAAATAGCTTAGGATTGTGCTCGTACAAAAACTTCCGTAAAAGTTGCACATTTTGATGCGCAGCCCTACGAGGGCAAAAAAGACACGACGAAAATGAACAGAAGATAAAGTGCGAAGCGGGCGCCATCATCACTTTTCGTGAGTTTGTTGGTACGTTTGTCCATCAATTTCCTCGTGGCAGGTATAATGACTGCTATCAGTACAAATTTGACATCAAAATTTGCGCAGCCGCCCACAACAAAATTTGGCTCAAATTTGCGCCGCGCACACAACAAAATTTGGCTCAAATTTGCGCCGCGCACGCCAAAGATATAACAAAATTTTACTGACTCAAATTTGTGCCGCCGCAACCACATCCTCTTTTGACCAACATCATTATGCGAACACATTGCAATCAAACTTTGCGCCGCCGCCCACAACAAAATTTTCACAGGGTCAAATTTGTGCACAACAAAAGGGGTCAAATTTGCGCCGCCGCCCAATGGCTCAACATTTTCACTGGCTCAAATTTGTGCCGCCGCCGCCACCAGGCATTCAGTTTCAAAAATTATCCAACAATTTTTGACCAGATCCCAGCAATCAAACTTTGCGCCGCCAGCAACAAAATTTCCACTGGACTTGCGCACAACAAATTTTCGACTGGCTCAAATCTGTGCCGCCGCGCGCAACAAATCTGTGCCGCCGCGCGCAACAAAATTTCCACATTTGTTCCGCCCGCAACAAAATTTCGATTGGCATTTTCACTGGCTCAAATTTGCGCCAACAGTACCGACTCGCGCGCGCACAGATCCCCAGTGTCCAATTCCCATGAGCAAAGATTTCTCTCACCAACGTTCGATTCCCGCCCACTATCTGCTCAACTGGGGAAATTTTGATGACGCCGATTCCCACGAACCTATGACGTCATCAAAATTTCCCCAGATGTACGTGGGTTAGTAGTATGCTGGTTTGGGGCGTATTTATTTTCTAGGGTCGAGGCCTACAGTGAACTGAAGGAAGAAGGTCAATGTCGCCAAACGCAGACTTACGCCGCGTTCACAAGGCGTCGGTATGTCCGTACGTCCGATGTGTCCGTACCGTACCATAGAGGTTGTACAGACGTACAGTACGTTAGGAGTACGAACATATTGTGAACGCAGACTTACACAGGCTTGCAAGGAACTTTTCGAACAAATAGCGATGTGGTGTTTGCAGTTCCGTTCCAGCACAGTAAATCGGGAACAATATCACACATTTCTGCAACAAAAAAAGACGGTACCCATCACGATTGTAGCTGTAGTCTGGCCAGAGAAAGTTCGCTATTGGACTCAAACTCAAGTCGTCCTGCGCAGTTTGCATGTACATACTTCTGCTAAATAGGAGTACACGAAGCACGGACAAAAATCCGCAGTTGTGAATCTATTTTACACAACGCGCCTTGAATGCAGTAGCGAACTCTTACTGGCCAGACTATAGCAGGACGCCGCACTTATCGTGTATAAGGCGAATATGTGTATACACAAGAGCCCATACCGTACGAGAGTGCGACACAAGGCTTTAGTGCTGAGAAATAGGGCAGCAAAGCTTATCGGCGGGCTGTCACAACTTCCAATAGGACTACAGATTCGAAACTTAGCTCACGCAAATGCTAAAAGTCTCAGCTTTTTCATGGTGCAAAAATTATTCAGATCCGACCACGCAAGTAGTCAAAACTTTTGTTTCTTTGAACCCGGGTTTTGCCCGAAATACGCGCCCCCGAAAAACAAAGCTGTGACCGGCGGCCCCGTAATTACGTAGCCACTAGTCCGCGATGACTTTGTTGGCCCGTAATTACGTAGCCACAAGTCCGCGATGAGTTTATCTCCGACTGCTGGATCGCTCCGACTGCTGGATCGTAATTACGGGGCCGGCGGTCACAGCTTTGTTTTTCGCGGGCGCGTATTTCCCGCATAAACAGGCTTCAAAGAATCAAAAGTTTGACCACTTGCCGTTGTCGGATCTGAATAATTTTTGCACCGTGAAAAAGCTGAGACTTTCAGCATTTGCGTGAGCTAAGTTTCGAATCTGTAATCCTATTGGAAGCTATGGCAGCCAGCCGATAAGCTTTGCTGCCCTGTTTCTCAGTACTAAAGCCTTGTGTCTCACTCTCTTACGGATGGGCTCTTGGTATACACGTACACCAAAACATAGCGATATGCAATATTTTGGCACGACAATATCCACTCAGCAGCTAACCATTTTGAAGAAATTCTGACGTCTTCTCATCTTTTGAGCACACCGGTAGAGCACCATCTTCAGAGAAAACTGAATGACAAAAATATCTGCAAAACAACAACAAGCACTCACGTCGATGGAAAAAATAAAATACTCCAAATCTGTACAACTTACACACATCAACACCTCACATCTAAACCTAAAAATAGCCTTTCTTACTGTCCTGGCCTGAGGTTCGTGCAATCCGGTATGAAAGTTTGAATCAAGCTGTTTTTGCTGTCGGTTTCTGCTGAGTAGGCCAGAGAAATGGAAGTGGTCATAACGCCAAGAACGGTACATCGAGGTTTCATTTTGAATCTTTTTTTCTTTTTTTGAATCTATTTATTTACGGATTTTTATTTCTTTATTTTTTATTTTTTGTTTTATCGCATAAAGTTTGCATAATTTTGCTTCTAAAATACGTGGAAAAGTATAAATTTGCATAAAAGCTATAAAATGCGTTGTAATTTTGCCGGTAAAGACGACGTAAAGTAATAAATGTAGCGCTGAAGTGGCACTAAATCAGGACAAAAGTTTGCAGCTGGCTTTATGATGCAAAGAACAAACACGAGATAAAGATGTGACAAAATTGAGACAACAAAATAACAACGCTAATAACTTTTGATGCAATGCCAATCTTTTGCCGAACATATTAGAAAGAAATTACGTATGTTTTTCTTTCTGTTTACCAATTTTCAATTTTTTTTACATTTATTATCTTTTGCAGAACCAGTTCTCATCAGAAAATATAAAATTACATATCTTTCCTGGGGTGAGCTCAAAGGTATGCTGTGCTTTTTTCATGTGCAACTAGTCATTGAATGTGCTTCACCACTTCAGACTCACTCCAATGCTCTTGTACAGTGTAGTAGTCCACACGTAGTGTACATACATGCATCTGCTTGTATTGCGTTTGCGTACAGTGGCACACGCCACCGCTAAACCTTGGTCACGGCTGGTGTGTTATGTTATTTGATGCATGCGTAATATTATTTCGTCCTATTTCCCATTTGTGAGCACGGCAAGATCAGCTTATACGATATTTTTCTATTTTAACACGTGCGTGCGTGCGTGCAACAGCTCTATTTTCGTGATTGGTGTGAGATGCCAAAAACTTCTTGTCTCGAACCTTCCATGTCGTCGATCAATAAAAGTTGTTCGTTACATATAGGAGGCGCCTTTGCATACTAAACTCACGAACAGTCTATTTTCTACCACTCCACTAAAAGTGCACGTCTTGAATTTTGGACATTCAAACTTCAAGCCAAGGTGCTGTAGTGTGCCTGCAATAAGTTGTTTACTTTTGGGTTTTTTCTCGGCGCGCGGTGAAAATAATCGTATTGTCGTCCAAAGTTGCTTACTGAGGCGTCGTTGCCAAGAAGAACCACAAAAGCTGCTTATTTATCAGCTTCAGTCTATTCCATCTGGGTGAGAGGACAACGCTGAATTCGGCCGAAGAACCACAACAAAGATGGCGACTTTTCTTCTATTTTTCTTCGGTTTTATCGCGATATTACAAATGCAACAAATTAAAGGTAAGAAAATATCCATTTATTTCCTCATCGAATAATATTGTATGGCTTTGGGTACATATACATACATACGTACAATATGTACACATGTTTGTACATACACATGAAGTATTTCTCAGTTTAGTTGCGTGCTTTTTTGCAGGGGTGCAACTGAAGGCTAAAGCTTACGTGTTCAAAGCCGATCTATCTGGTGTTATGGGAACCGTGGATTTTGTGCAGGATACTTCCAGTCCTTTAGTCACGGTAAACGCATGGTTCCCATTTCTAGAACTAGAAAATTTATTGTACAGAATCGAGAAGGAAAATAAAAATTTGCCAGATGTGCCAGGCCAGGGAATCGAACCCAGACCTCTCGCATTCCAGGCGAGCGCCCTATCATAATCAATCAAACATCAATCAATCAATTGAGCGGTCAAATCAATATCAATCGCACTTTTCATTGTTTTCTTATTTTTTTGCTTTATGTCAATCCACCAGCAGGATATCTGTTTCAATATTTTTTCGAAATATGTCGGGACGAGAGCGCTCGTTTGTCCCAAAACATTCTCTTCCGCACCTTTTGCAAACCGTGTCTGATCAACCAGTGCAAAGAAACTGGGTTCACGTATTTGTTTCAGATCACGGGCACATTGAACGACGTAACTCCGGCGAACCAGAAGCACGGATTCCACATTCACGAGCTCGGCGACCTCGGGGACAGCTGCAAGGCCTCCCTCGGCCATTTTAACCCCGAAAACAAGACCCACGGCGCTCCGAATGACACGGAACGACACGTGGGAGACCTCGGAAACGTGCACTCCGACGCAGGGGGTCGGGTCGTTGTCAACATGCAGGACTCTGTGATTCAACTATACGGCAGACATTCCATAATCGGACGCGCATTGGTTATCCATGAAGGGATCGACGATCTGGGCCGGGGTGGGGACCCGGAGAGCAAAAAAACTGGCAACGCCGGTGCCAGAATCGGATGCGGAGTCGTGGGAATCGAATCGCCTGGATTCGCTGCAACCAACGGAGCTTCTTCAATACTTACTGGTGGAATAAGACAAGGTGGCTACTTGCTGACTTTGTTCATGGGTGTGCTGCTAAGCTGCCTGCTTGTGCTACAGCTGTGATTCGGTGTGATAAGGGTGAGAAGGTACGCAAAGGCGAGTTTTTTTGTGTTTTGCTTTTTGAGGGTACTAGAGGATTAGAATTTAGCCTATTTATTTATTTATTCAGGGTATTTTATTTCTTGAAATTCAGGCCATGTTCAGAGAACCGGCATAAGCCTGGAACAAATGCAGTTTTTTGTTTACTTTTGTTGGTAGATGCGCTTGAGTGCTCTGATTGTATGCCGTGTATGCGAACGTCGCCTGATAATGATTCGTTCCGTGTTTATGTCATATTTTTTTCTATGTCCGCCCGCTCCGCATGAGAATTCTACCGGAACTGGTGAAATTCTTGTTGGATGGAAAATCTTTTTTGCTTGGTTTGTTTATATTATGTGTATACAGGGGTATATGGTGACCCAAAATTTTTGGGGAGGAAAATTTAGGAGAGGGAAGGTATATGGGCGAGCGTAGCGAGCCCTCGGGGGGTTTGGGGGGCGGAGCCCCCCAAGAACGGGGGTCTGGGGGCGGGAGCCCCCAGCGGGGGGTCTGGGGGGCAGCGCCCCCCAGGAAAAATTTTTCACTTTTACGCCCAAAATAATGCATTTTCCAAACTCCTGAGACTATTCAGTCGTAAATATTTATACCACTAAAACACCGTTGCATTTCGCTTTTCTGACAGTCACAGACGGACAACAAGCAAGCAACAAACGTACGTACAGTATGTACCTGTGCCTTGCCTTGCGTAATTATGTCTGAGCAATGAAGTAAGGGACGGGCGAAGGCGATCAGAGCTCTCATCACCTCGCTCGTGGGGTGGGCAAAAGCAAGAAGGGTGAGTGAGGTCAGTGGGAGGAGGGAGAAGAATGGAAAGGAGAGTAGCGTGAGTGACCTCACAGTGACCGCGCATAGTTACCGTAACCACAGGTAAGGCCAAAAAACGCGTTTTCACGCAGTTTCACACCATTGCACTCCTAAAAGAAATATTTTTCGCAAAAGTGGGTTGAAAATTTTCCTCCCCTGACCGCCTAATTTTGGGGAGGAGAACCCTGAACTGGGGAGGAATACCTCCCCTTCCCACTACGACCATATACCCCTGGTATACCGTGTTACGCCAACAAATAACCATAAACCAAACAAAAACTAATTTGTTTATTTGGTGGCTTTATTCACTGTTTGTTGCCTCGTTTTGTGAGCTGACAAGCTGATGCAATTTGCATATTTTTTTCCCGCGAGTGCAAATAATAAATTTTTGAAAATCTTGGGAACGCATTATTCGTCTGAGCTTGCTTGTTCGTGTAAAGAAAGGCACAAGCACAACTATACGCACTTATATGCCATTTCTTCTTTTCTTTTTTGTGGGAGGCGGTCGGCTCGGCTTATCCACTCTCTCCAGATAGAGGTGGTGGCGGCACGATGATGGGGGAGCAGTCAGCGGTAGCAGCAGTCGTTTTGCTTTTTCTGACCACAGTTCTCAGCCTACTCACCCGTTTGTGCGCCACTGGGAAGAAGCGGAGTCCTTCGACCGCTGGGGAAGGCGCGGCACAGGCTGGCGTGGGGGAGCAGAGTCCCAAGAAGCGTGGCTCTTCGAAAGGATCTGGCGCCAAAAAGAAGAAGAAGGGCAGCGGCAAAAAGAAGGGAAAGAAAGGCGGGAAGAAGAAGAAATCCCCGACGCCCACACCCCCTACCAGAAGCACGGAGCACTCGACGGACCAGCAGCCCGGCATGCAGCATGTACAGGCTCCGCCGCCTGAGCAACGCAAGGCAGACGTGGACCCATTCGACCCCAACTACCAGTCGCTCGTCAACATTCAGAGTGGGGCCGCATTCGGAGCGGTGGAGAAGGGGCCGAGCCATGATGGAGGAGGAGGAGGAGGGGGAGGAGGAGGAGGAGGAGGAGCCCCGGCCCCAGCCCCACCCCCTCCTGGTCCGCAAGCAGACCCCTTCGACCCCAACTACGACACGCTGAACGACATTCGCACTGCCAAGGCCTATGGAAAAAGCGAACAGAAAGCAGCAGCAGGAGGAGGAGGCGGCGGAGGAGGAGGAGGAGTGAAAGCGAAGGTTGCGCCGGCGTATCAGAACGCACCGAAGCAAGCGCTGGCGAACGACCCGAATTACCAGACCCTGCAGGATATCAAAGACGATGTCTTCGAGACGTAGATACTAGCTGTGATCTGTGCTGGCCCATATCCGCTCTGCATGTACATATTTGCATACGTACTCGTTCCCACTGTGCATTGCGCTGCGTACTATAGCGTGTACAAGAGAGATGAAGCTGTGTCAGGGATGCATTTTGTTTGAGATTGCTACATTTGCATATTGCTTGCGGTCCTGCTTTTTTCGAGGAGTCCATGGGGTACGGTGCGCGCTTTTTTGAATATTGGATGAAAAATTGAAAAAGGAAAAGCAACGAAGCGAAGAAGACGCAGAAAAAAGAAGAAAAGGAAAAGAAGAAAACAAAAGAAAATGTTCTTTTCCTCCTTTCTTCTCGCGTGTGAAAACGAAACGTGATTTTCTGTTGTTCTGGTCGAAGCAAGACGCGCAGGAAAGGTTGAGTGAAAATGGCTGCTACTGAGCAGACGCCTCATAATCAGATGATACCGGACATCGCCACGCTGATCTCAAAGAAACTGAAACAGATGAACGTGCAAGGAGAAAGGGAGAATCAGCCACCGAACCTGCTTCTTAATCCTGGCGCGTTCGTTGACGTCGTCATATCCTGCGTGGAAAGTACAGTACACAGTGTCGTTATTCATTTTCTTTTTTGCTTCGTAGACGGTGTAGAGGGTACTGTGCTGAAGTACTGAAGTTTTGTACTTCACCAAGTACTGAAGTTTTTTTTTCTTCGTGTGTGGCCGGATTTTCCCCATCAATAAAACCGGCCCGGGTCCTGATCTGATCTTTGTTACCTCCGTACATATTATATTTCTATGCGAAAGAGTCAAGTTTTTGGGCATGCGGTAGGTAGGGTACTGTGGGGTAAACCCGGACACGGGGGTAAATCGTGAATCCAGTATATCTCAGCAACCGTACGACCGATTGAGACAAGTACGTAGGCTACTGATCGATTCCTTGAACTCTCCTCTATTCAAATGAGCTGCCATGTTCATCATCATTTGCTGAGCGGCAAGTTGAGAAAAGCTTAGATGTCCTGGTTTACCCCACAGTACCCTACATGTTAGCCGTATGTTTTTCAGGCCAGGAACTGTTCTACGCCCAGCCCATAATCTGCAAGGATCAGCTGAAGATGCTCACTTTGCTGATGAACGCCTACTACGAAGTGGGTGTGGTTGACATGGGCTCAGTGAGAAGAGTTCCTAGCATGCCGTCCAAAGCGCCGAAATTTCATTCCTTTGAGGAGGTAAGAATGCAGTAAGGAATAGACTTGGTCCTAATTTGTATGGTACGTTATGCGCCTGCAGTACAAGGTTTCGTTCCGGCGTAAAGATAGAATTATGAGTTTACTGTATGCTGCAAACAAACTCAAAATTTTATCTTACGCTGGGGATGATGTTCGCACGGTGGCCTCAGGTCATGACCGGCTGAAGCATCAAAGTCACGAGTTCACTCAAGAGGCTACGAATTGCTTCGTTACTGTGTTATGGAAGCAGCCTGGGTGAACTCGTGACCTTGATGTTTCGGTTGGTCATGACGCGAGGCCACCTGCGAAGACCCAAGGATTATAACGCATATGTAAAGTACAAATTATAATTCTAGGACCCATGTATTATTTATCTCGAGAACTACGCGACGTAGAGCAAAGCGGTCAAACTTCCACGGATAACTTTAGCTCGCCTCTCCAATAAAAAAAACCGTTTGTCTCCAGCTGCTCTGTGTGTCGAGATCTCGCCAAATTTCTTCAGTACTAAAATCGCCAAATCGGGCGTGGACCGTTGGGCAATTCTAAACCTCGCAAACTCCCGAAAAATCAAAATGGCAGAAATAAGCATACGTGATGAAGACGATGAAAATGCGCATCGGGCGTACAGGGTCGTAGGGTGTCGTGGTTTGCGTGGTTTAGCGTCTGCCGAAAGGTGACACGATTTCAGTGCTGAAGGAATTTGGCGAGATCTCGACACTGAGAGCAGATAGAAGCAAACGGTTTTTTTTATTGGAGAGGCGAGCTAAAGTTATCCGTGGAAGTTTTGACCGCTTTGCTCTACGTCGCGTAGTTCTCGAGATAAATAATACATGGGTCCTAGAATTATAATTTGTACTATAGTTACTTCAGCACTGCCAACGTTAACGAATTTCTTTCATTTTGCCGAAATCTGCCTGCTATTTACTCAGAAAAGTGGAAACCGCACGCAACCGTTTTTTACCCACGGGATCGTGTAGGAAGGAATCGAACCAGCTCACGTGTTTCTGGCCCCTCCTGCCTCTGCCCGCTTCCTCTTCAATTACCTAAATTTGTGAGTTTATAGCTGAGCGAAGCCACGGCGCCCATCGAGGGCAAACGCGACTCTTTCTTCTGCGCCACTTGGCACGCTGACGGCTACATTTACCGCGCCGAGATCATCCGACGCGTATCTCCTTCCAAGTTCGAGGTAATGAAAAGCGTGAATTGTACAGTTTTGACCGGCAGCCTCGGTGGCTCAGTGGTCCAAGGCGCTGTTTTAGCTTTCGTGGTGGGGTTCGAATCTCGCTTGACACCGACTACGTACTTGCTTCCTCTGTATACCCTAAAAAAGTATGCATATTATTATTGTGCCACGAATGTGTCATCGTGTGTGTGCAGTTTGCAGTATGTTGTTGGCAGGTGCAATTTTCGGATTATGGCGACAAACGATGCGTGAGTCATATCCAGCTGCTAAAACTGCCCAAGGAATTTTGCAAGCTTCCGGAAGGTGAGAGATTAGGGTACTGTGGGGTAAACCCGGTCATGGGAAAATTCGGCCACCTAAGCTTCAGGGTTGCATACCGTATTTACCGGTGCATAGCCCCATGGGGGTATGCAAAAATTGAGAGGTCCCATATGGGGGTATGCATTGGGGGGGGGGTGATGGATTGGGGGGGGGGGGGGGGGGGTTATGCATGGGGCATTTTTTATGTTTTTGAGAGGTGCGCAGAGGCATATTTTTTAGGTCAAAAGCACGTGTTTTAGGGCATAATTGAGGTCAAAACACGGTTATTCTAGTACAATACACCCCCAAGCAGGCTAATAGGCATCTTAGCTTGGTGTGGGAGTGGCTATGGGTACTATATGACCAGCTTACATAGGTAGGTTCAGGTACTGTACAGTACATATGGGGGTATGCATAGGGGGGGGGGGGGTTATGCATTGGGCATTTTTCATGTTTTGCCAATATGGGGGTATGCATTGGGGGGGGGTTATGCATTGGGGGGGTTATCTACCGGTAAATACGGTACTGTACAGTACATATGGGGGTATGCATAGGGGGGGGGGGGGGGTTATGCATTGGGCATTTTTTATGTTTTGCCAATATGGGGGTATGCATTGGGGGGGGGTTATGCATTGGGGGGGGGGTTATCTACCGGTAAATACGGTATCTCAGCAACCAATATGGATCGATTGAGACAAATGTGATATCAATCGACTCCTTGAACTCTCCTCTTTCAAACAAAGTACTTGTTGCACCATTATTCAGCAACACAATACATACGACTAAATTGAGTTCCATAGCGAATTCTTATCTTGGCCAGACTACCCCAAGAAAGTTCATACAGTGCCATACTGCACAAACGATACATATGTACACAAGCAGGCGGAGTATGTGTTGTGTATGTTGTACTTTCTTTTTTTAGCCTGTTTCCGGTGCAAATTCAAACAACCGTTCCCGGCTGAGTCCGATTTGTCTGTCATCAAGGAGAGAATGGAAGGAAAAACGGTTACGCTGAGAGTGGGTAAGCTATTTCCTATTGTCTGCTTTTTTATAGTCGAAGGGTACTGTGGGATAAATCCGGCCATGGGTTAACACATACCGCGACCTGGCGTCATTGTTGGCAACATAAGTCAGGTTCAGCTGTTGGCGGTTTGTTGTCCGTTTATGGGTGTTGTCGCATTGTTGTCCGTTCGTCAACAAACCAACAGCGTACCGACAACATACAGATATGAATAAACGGTCAAGCGGTCCCCAGTGGTTGCTGAGATGTGCAGCCCTGAAACTTAGGTGGGCCGGACTTTTTCATGGCCGAGTTTACCCCGTAGTACCCTAAGTGTGCTTGCCGCATTTCATAAGGCGTTCAGATAAGCGACGTACATACGCCGATAGAGGCTTGGATAGGAGTGGTCCTTTTCGGGCGTACGTAAGTGTGTACGTACTTACACGTCCCTTATCTGAACGCGGAATTATGTGACAAAAATTACATAACATTCTGTATTCACCATATGCAATAAGAGCCAGTGCTTGGTCGCAAGGCGACCCCTCTGAATTAACCTTGTTTTTCAGTGCAACTTTTGATCGGTAGTCGACGCGAAGGTCGGCGCGGTCGTCTTTCTTGCTCGTTTGTTTCTTTCCGCGCCGAGCTTCGCGTCTACTACCGATCAAAAGTTGCACTGAAAATCAAGGTTAGTTCATAGGGGTCGCCTCGCGACCAAGCACGGCTCTTATTGCATATGGTGAATATACTTACGAAATACAAGCAATATGTGCAGGGCTGTGTTCTCTCTCATATTATGTATTGTTCGTTTTGTACCTTGTAGAGGCGAAAAATGAGGCGCTGCACTGTTGGGATGTGTCCATGTTCAAGGTGGAGAAAGACACTGAGGTGGATTATTTCGAGGTAGGTACCTAAAGTACGTATGTAGGAATATATTTATGTGTTCTCGCTCATCGATGCCCCTTTATGGATTCTTAGTTCTTCCTGCAAACACTCCTTTTGAATTGCTACGTACTGCGTACTTATGGCAATAGCGTCCGAGGCCAGTAGTGTACGTAAACTAGTTCTAGCTATGAAAGTAAGGCGAGCTTAGCCATCTGTCATTGGATCGGAACCTGGTGGTGTGCCTAAGTCCACAGCTGTTCCCGAGGGTAAGCGGGTTCGATTCCCGTTCGGTTCTATCCCCCCCCCCCCCCCCCCCTTTCGGGGCCCGGCTATCGCCATACGAACGCGGCACGTCACACTTTTCCCTTCGCCCTTACCGATCAAATAATGCACTGAAAAAAGTACAATACAGAAGGGATCAGCTCAACGTCGTGCATAATTCTTAGCGCAACTGGTCCCTAGTTAGTAGGGTACTGTACGGCAAACCCGCACGCGGGGTAAACCTGGACAACTAAGCTTTTCTGAACTTGCCGCTTCAGTAAATGATGAACCAAATCGCTCATTTGAAAGAGGAGAGTTCAAGGAATCGATTGGTGGAATAAGTAGTTGTCTCAATCGGTCGTATGGTTGCTGATATATACTAGGTGTCCGGGTTTACCCCCGTCTCCGGGTTTACCCCACAGTACCCAATGTTTGCTGCAATGGTTGTTCGTTTCTCTTTTTGTTCCAGCGCGTTCTGCAAGAACTCTTGCTGAATCAGCCTCCGCAACGTGACCTGCAGTTACCTCATCAGATCCAGCAACAGCCCCAACACGCGTCTTCTGCCTCCTTTCGCTCACGGACGAAGCAGCAACAGCAATTCGGCTCGAAATCTCAGTCTAGCACTGGTGCTACTCATCCTCAGGGGTTCAAGCAGCCGGGTGGTCAGTTTCCGCCTAGCATGCAGGCCGGTCAGTACGGGTGTCAAGTGGCGTCGGAAGATTCGAGTAGGGATGTGGTGGAGGAGGATGAAGGTGGTTGGTTGAGATAAGAGGAGCTTCATATCATAAAGTACGTCACGCAAAAGTACATAGAAGGGGGAGGGGGTTGGGGTAATGTGACGTTAGCGTGACGATGTGTCACTGTATTTGCGTATTGCATACTTGGGGGGGAGGGTAACGGCCAAAAAAGCGTGGGGGGGGGGGGGGGGTACGACGGATGAATTTTTTGTGTGACGTACTGTATGAAGCTGGGGCTTTGGGAGGTATGGTAGGTGTGACTGGTTTAGCGATGTCATGGTGTAGCCTACAAAGTTTTGTATGAGATGGTACCAGTACTGTACGTCGTTGGTATGTATGTGCGTAACGTAGTGGAGCACAGACAGGCTTCCATGATGAGGTAGGAAAAGGAATAACACTTGTTGAGCCTCATATGTATGTACTGTGACAGCAAGATGGTAACATCTTGGCCAGGTAGGTGTGCGGTATGCGTGCGTGTTAGTATAGACGGCTCTAGGTACCTTGGTACTCTTCGTATGATATGCAATGTGTTGAGATTTACGTACAATATTCCTTCTTTTGAGACGTGCCTTTGATGGAGTGTGTGTGTTGTTCATGTTTTTCCATGGTGCACTACGTTTGTACATAGGTGCAGTACCTATAATCTTTTATGAATGAACACAGTATCATGATGCATTAGCAGTATCAATAAACTTTGCTTCAGGCAACGTGTTGTACATAATTATGTGTAAAACAAGATAATGTGCGTACGTTACGTACGTAGTACATAGGCAAGGCACATTCATGGCACGAAAGCACACAGACAAAGCATAGTGGATAAATGTGTTTCTTGTTGGGCTATCCTCTTCAAATACGTACTGTACGATAACGAGGCACACAGACTCAACCAGAAGTGGTCATCGATAACAAAGACCACCGACCAGCATTTTGCACAAACAAACATGCAAAGTGAACACCTTTCATCATTCCTTCATCCTCAACCCATCTATGCCTCTGTTAGCACCTCTTCACCAGTTCCGTTGACGGCTGTACGACCACGCACAGCACGATTCCGACGCAGGTAACTGCGACGAAAAGCGCCAAACCGATCCACCTTACGAAGCGCTCCCACTTGAGCACGTGCAGATTGCGCAGAAGGAACAGACCCAGTAGCAAGCCGGCGAAGGCGCCTCCCAGATGAGCGGCGTAGGAGACCCGGTCGCATTCCTGCAGAGCCACGCGTCGATACACCGCTTGACCAACGTCCAACCCCACGTAGAGCACGAAGAAAGCGAGCCGGATCCAGCGGTAGGGCATGTCGGCCCAATTCTGAAAGGAAATAATAGTCAGTCATTTTGGATTTTGATTATTGGATTATTTTATATTTGCGTGACTGATGCACGATGTGTGCAGCGCAGTATATTAGGTACGTAGGTATCTACTTGGTATAGGACACCCTATTGTGTAGGGTTACGTACAAAATATAAATATACTACGTACGTACGTACCATGATGAGATTTGCCAGATGAGCGAAGAGAAGTGCGTAACAGCCGCCTGAAGCTCCGACAAGTTTGGCGGTTGGATCCAGGCTGTACTGGAAAATGGCACCTAAAACGGTAGTCGTTTCATTCCGCTAAAGCAGCGCGAAGTATACGGTAGGTTCAGTACGTACGTACGTATAGTTTAGCGGTAGAAAATAGGAAGATTTTACCGAGTATCACACCCGCCAGAAACAAAGGCCCAACTCTCCAGGGTCTGTGCACCATCTCCAGTGGTATTCCAAGAACCAATTGAACCAGCACGTTCGGCAGAATGTGACCAATTCTGAAAGAATCAAAATTAACCACCACCTTATCCTCACATACATATTGTACATATTGTACATACATACCCAAAAATGTTTCAGAAAAGCACTTTTGACTTTACCCCATGTGCGCCAGGCTGTATGACACAAATCTCCAGGCTTGACTCCGATATTCGGGAATAAAGGGAAGAGGGCCGAACTTTCGTATTCCGTGTTCGTCAATTTCGTAGCACCCGCCACACCCCTGGACCCAGTTCACTTTCAGATGCTGATGCACAACAAAATAGACAAAGACGGCAACCTAAAAGAAAAAATACCCGCAACCAATTTTATACGATTTGTCATTCAAATGAAGCTTTTGTTAACTCGCTCCGTTTTGGTCTGGACCGCCGGGCCCGCGGTCCGACTGCGGTCTGACTGATTTTCTCTTTTCCGCCGGCCGGCGCTTCCGTTCGACATTCCGGTCGGACTGCAGTCGGACCATAACAGTCGGTTCATACCATTACGGAGAGAGTTAAGCCTATATTTCCTTATTTATTGCTTCTTTTCACATACCTCTGCCACAGCCATGAGAATGCTGAACAACGGGGGTGGGCAGCAGGTGTATTTTCTTAAATAATTATGGACTTCCGCTCGTTGATCATACGGAATGGAAAAGTCGGCTAAGCGGTAGAGAAATCGCCGAAAAGCGCTGCCTTCTGCTTTCGTCGAAGTTGTCTTCAACAGAAAAATATATTTGCAAACACCTTTCAGATCAAGAAAAGATAATAATTATGTAATCATCTCTTCTCCAATGCATTTCTTGTCGTTTCCTGCTCAGACGAAGCTGTACGTACCTACTTTACACAACAGAAATGATCAGAAAGGAAATTTACGAGAATTGCGAATTCCCGAAAATTCAGATCCCCATCTTCGTCTTTGTCCGCGCGCCTCAGGATCAGTTGTCGTTGTTCCGGCGTCAATTCTTGAGCCGTCTGGTTCTCTTCGTTCATCGCTTGACGAAAAGTGTTCAATGGGATGAAGCCGTCGTTATCTCTATCCAGCTAAACAAAAAATAATTCCTTGCGCTAATCTATGTGGTCGCGAGCTGACCCTTCAGTTTTTGATCGGTGCCCGTTGATATAAAACAAAAAATAATTTCTCCTTGCGCTGAGAATTTATTTGTCGCGAGCTGATCTTTCTGTTTTTGATCGGTGACCGCCACAGATAGAAAAACCAGAAAACAGAGGTCAGCTCATGTCGCGACGTTCCATTATTTTTCAGAACAAGTAGTGAATATGACTGTATTAGGCACAACCTTACAATATCAAAGACCCGTTTTAGCCGTGCCAATTCTCCTTTCGGCTTTAGGTAACCATCTTCCAATTGACGATGGACAACTTTAGGCATTTTTCCTGATCTTTTCTGTAAATCAGCTCTTCTGTAGGTCGACGTTTTTCAATTCTTGAATCGTACTACAGCCTTTAGTCATTCGTTTATAGCTACAGATGCTACAAGCTAAGGAGAGCATGGCATGAGTGTGGATGATTTGTGAAGGCGGTGTACGTAGACAAATACGTAAACGTAGTGTAGCAGGCTGCTTTACGTATCGTACGTAAACTATGTTCTACCTGATTCATTTCATGAAGAAAGAAAGTTGGGGTGTCTGTTTGCTTTATGTGACGATGACGACTTAAGACCAAACAATGGCCGCTCCTAAAAAGCAGATAAGGCATAGTATAATTTTTGCTTGAGGCGCGCTGCCATAACAGAATAAAAAAATAGCTGGGCCATAAAAAGTATTGGGCTAACTAACCGTGGCCAGATTTTTTTGAGCGAAATAGGTATATTTTTTGCCATGCCTTGTGTTTTTTTGTTTTTTTTCCATCACGAATGATCAATTCACAGCAGCGCTGAACGCAGAGAAAAAATAATGGGCGCCCTGTTTTGTTAACGCAATGTGAGGAAAAGCTTGCCTCATTGTACGTACGTTACGGTGCAGGCAAATTGCATTTGTACATAGTACACCGTATACGTACAGTACAGTATGTAGGCTACAACGTTCTCCGTAATGCGCATAGCGTATACCACCTGCGGCAGATATGTACAGGTATACAAAACACACTGTACACTATGTGTACTGCACCTCGTACATGATGTAACCATGGCACGGGGTTTCCTCAAAGCCTCGAAAGCAAGCATGCGCATAGAAAGCCTATGCAAAGCAGACACTACGATGCTGAACGAAATTCGGAGAAGCTATTGCATCACACCAGCGATGATGGCTACATGCTGTACATACAGGGTATTGTACCGTACTGGGCTAAGCCGTCTCAGCTGCAGTCTTCCTGCAGATAACATTTGACTTTTTCGTTGAAGAAAAGATCAGCGCTAGAAATTAGGCAAATAAGCATGGCTAACGACTTTCAGCAATGGTATGATTGCTTCACGGCCAAGTGTCGACGAAATCTCCGAATTCACAGCGAAGAGTGGCGCCTCGTTCTCTCGGAAACGCTGGGAACATTTCTTTTGATCGTAAGAGGGGAGGGAAATAAATAATATTGAAGCCAGCCTACTGCTGTACTCTTACACATACGTAGGTACTGTATGCTTAGCTACGTACATAACCTATGCACTTCCTCATATTCTTTTTTTAACCGCAACCGGTATGTATTTTTTGCTTGCCTGTTTGTTTGACAGTCATTTGGTGTGGGCACCATCGCTCAAACGGTTCTTGGCAGCAGGGAGGCCATGCCCCGAGGCAGTATCATCTCTGTGAATCTGGGATGGGGTCTGGCCGTGGCTATGGGCATCTTCGCTGCCGGGGGCGCATCTCACGGTCACATCAACCCCGCTTTTTCCCTAGTCCAGGCGCTGAGGGGCGCTCTGCCCTGGCGTCATCTCCCCATCTACTGGGCGGGCCAGTATCTGGGCGCGTTCCTAGGCTCCTGCGCCGTTTACGCGGTGTACTACGGTAACTACCATTTTACGCAATTTAGGTGGGTGTTTTGTATAGGCCTACATATGAATAAATTTTCGCTTATTGTGTTGTAGACGCGTTGAATCATTTCGATGGCGGTATCAGGCAACTGTATGGAATAAACGCAACCGCGGGCATTTGGGCAACCTATCCACAACCACATGTGACAACAGTGGAAGCATTTGTAGACCAGGTAAGTTGCTAATCCGCCATCCATGTCGATTGTCACGTCAATCGAGAATTCATAAGAACCGTACCCCTTGCTGTTGCTATACGTAAAATAAATACCACTGATGTCAACTCGGTCTTCAATGAAATCGGGTAAAGTAAAGTAAATTACCCGGGTATGCCCTATCCCGGGTAAAGTAAGGTAACTTTACCCGGCCCTTGTCAAAACGGGTAAAGTAAACCCATGTGAAGCATTTTACCCGGGTAAAATCGAGTAAGTACAATACATAGGTAGGGGATTTTTGCTTTGAAATTGGTTGCTATGCGCCCATACATACATGCACATGCGTTAGATTACAATCCATAACATACATACCTATCCCACCCAGCGTACTGTATGTGTAAAACATTGTTGAAGGTAGGTACGTAATATCGTCTGACGGATTCAGAAATTGATGCAAGCAGTGCTAATCTGTCCAGAGCACAAGCTTTACCTAGTACATCTACCCGAGTAAGTACTAGAAAGTGTGGCCGAGTAAATCGGGTAAGTATTAGCCGTACTTACCCGCACTTTCAGCATTTTTACCCGGGTAAGCATCCATTCTGCTGGGTACCGGTAAACCTTACCCGATAAGCCATTGCATCGGGTAAAGTAAAGTAATTTTACCCGGCCCAAAATTGGCCATTTTACCCGGGTAAAGTACCGGTAAATTTTACTCTGACATCAGTGATAAATACAGCTACGAATTCTTTCTTGGTGATATTTTATTGTCCATTTCTGTCTGAAATTTGAAGCACTTTTTAGTGTTTTGCCACCGGGTTGCTGGTTCTGATGGCTCTTGCCATTACTGACAAGCGCAACATGGAAGTCGCTAAAGGTTCAGTCGCTCTGTCAGTTGGTTCAGTGGTTACTGTGCTCACCATCGCATTTGAGTACAACTGTGGAGCTGCGCTAAACCCAGCCAGAGATTTTTCACCAAGACTCTTTACAATGATCGCTGGATGGGGCTTGGAGCCAATGACGTAAGATTTCTCATATATAACTTCTTGATACGGATAAATTTTCAAGTTTTTCGGAATTTTGTGCACAGATTTCGAAATGGTAATTGGTTCTGGGTGCCCATCATTGGCCCACACATTGGGGGCATAATTGGAGCGTTTGTTTATGATGCTTGCGTTGGAATGCACTTGCCATCAAACGAACAAAATTCCGCAGAAAATCTGGATGAAAATGGCGGAAAAGTGATGTGCAAAATTGATGGTCAAAATCAGATGGAAAGCTTACAGCTTATGGCCGCAGATGATGTCATGTAGTAGTTTACTGTTTGCATTTTTGGTGTAAAAAATATACGACGTGACGGCTTTTACATCTACTAACAAATAGGGCTGATGTGTGTGTGTGTGTGTGTGTGTGATGCGATAAACTCGCTCAGTTTTGCAGCTACAGCGTTCACCAATGGCTCATTCGAAAGCTTATAAGCCCAAGGGCGCCAGGAAGGCCTTCGATTTTTGATCTGATCAGCCGATCGCCAATAATCGATCGAAAATCGATATTTTAGTACTAAAAGCGCGCAGATTCACTCATAACTCACTCAATTTTGCAGCTACATCATCCATCCAGGGCTCTTTCAAGCGCTTATGGTCCCGAGAACGCCAGAAAGACCTGCGATTTTTGAACGACGCAGGTTTTCAAGCCAGCGTTTGCAAATGGTCACGCCCGAAAGTGCACACGAGACTAAAACGCGAGATGCGCTAATGGGTTGCCAGATCTGCAAAAGGGTTGCCAGACTGCTAAATGCGCAACAGGGTTGCCAGACCTGCAAAGGGTTGCCAGATTGCTAAATGCGCAAAAGGGTTGCCAGATTGCTAAATGCGCAAAAGGGTTGCCACACCTGCAAAAGGGTTGTCAGATCTATGTGGGAGAAGGGTTGCCAGATCTGCCATAAGGTTGCCAGATATACTACTTTTTGCCAACTGCCCAAAATGGTTGCCAGATAAATAATATGTTGACAGATCACGATCTACAACAGGGTTGCCAGATTTGCAAAAGGGTTGCCAGATTTTGCAAAAGGGTTGCCAGATCTGCAAAAGGATTTTACTGCGAAGCTGTAACGGGCCACTGGTGTTTTATAAATGCAGCGATATTAAGAAGGAATTCACGGACTTCTAGAGAGTTTCAAGCTCTAACTATCTAGAAGTCCGTGGAAAAGCTGCGAAGCCGAAAAGCGAAAGAAAATCGAAAAGGAAAAGCTTTGATTTGAAAAGCTATAGCTGATGAAAATGAACGAAACACTGCAAGATTTGCTCGTTTACCTCACGGCAGCAATAGGAATTCTGTTTCCTCCACTAATTTACCTTCTCTATCGCTTCATTCACGGCAATTTCTGTCGCTATTTGGAGCAACGGAAACAGTTCAAGTTAGCAGGCAAAAGGAAATGCTCAGACGTGACGTCTCAAGACGAACAAGGAGAGAAAATTGCAAATTTGGACGAAGAAAGAGCGAATGAGTCGTCACCTTACGTATTTTACGCTTCTCAAACGGGAACTGCGCGTCATTTTGCGCGAGAATTCGCCTCCCGTTTGTCTGTATCATTCCCTTCTGTTGAAACGACGGATTTGGCGTCTGTTGAACCCGAAAGTTTCTTGGCTCTTGAGGTAAGTGTGAATCTGTAGTAGGTTTGGTTGAACTAAGAAAAAAACGTGTCTGAAAGTTTGTACTCGGAGAACTCGTCATAACGTACGCAAAACGATAATTTTCCTGTCCTTCGAGGAAGCTACACCTTACCCACCCCAGGTCCTTATTTCAACCACACCTATTTTGGATAATGCCGCGTTCAGATAAGCGACGTATGTCCGACATACGCCATTTTGTTGTGTGTCTGTCTGTACAGGGTGCTGCGGTGTTTTTCGTCTCCACTTACGAGCAAGGTGATGCACCGGAGAAGAGTGCTTGGTTCTTCCAGTGGTTGCAGGACACGGCTTCGGATTTTCGAGTCCACAGCTCTGCATTGAGTCGACTGAAATTCGCAATTTTCGGATGTGGCAGTTCTCTGTATCCTGACAGCTTCAACAAGGTAGAACAGCATGTCCAAATTTTCATTGCTGATTCACAAAGCAATGGTTGATGGCTGTTTACACATTTTGTCGTAGTATCATTCAACAAGGCTCTCAACTTTTGCTGTGTGGTGAATTGGATAGATGGCAGTAGTACGAGAGGGTTTTATACAGTGTACTTGTAACGTGCGACAGCGTAACTAATGTATGCGGATGTTGTGTATTTTAGGTGGCAAAAACTTTGCAGAAATCTCTGCTGTCCTTAGAAGCTGAACCTTTGCTCAAAAGCTACTTGGCAGATGAGAATCATGATTCGCAAAGTAAGCAGACAAGCTCTGCGCACAACACATATGCCTGTACGATGGTACAGTACCAGTACGTACTGGTTATTGAACTGTAATGTGCTTGCCTGTTTCTGTAGGGTTGGACGACCAATTCGAGGTTTGGTCTGAGGCTGTTTTGAAGATTTTGAGTGCCAAAGTCGGCAATAACAAAGTGACGCAGCAAGATCAGCTAGGTGATTTGGGAATTGATGCCAACGCTGCCCAAAAGGTACTGTATGCAGACGTGGGCCTGGGGGTGAGGGGGGGGTATGTTGAACGCACCCCCACCCCTACCTCTCCATACCCCCACCCGTACCCCCAGGAAAAATGAAAAGCAACATACCCCCGCGTACCCCCAGAAAAAAACAGCACTACGTATCCCCACCGCGTAACCCCAAACTTGAAATCAGCAGTTTGTCTGCCAGGACACGTACCCCCACCCTTTTTTCCTCTGGCTTACATCCATGCTCAGACTTTTTACATACTCCACAAAGTGCATGCATTGTCAAGAATTGTTGTTTGTAGTTGCACAATTTAGTGAATAGTTTTATATAATGGTTTATCCCTATCATTCTAGACAAGTTGCTAAAGTATTCAACAGTGGAAATTCGATTCGAACACATACTTACACACCACTCTTATCAACCCACCACTGCATTTTGTAAAAATATTACAAGGTGCACAATAAAAACTGTTGCACTGTGTGCAAAAAAATAGTGCTCATTTTTTTCTGGGGATAGATATAGACTTTGTGGGGTTATGTAGCACACCATTTACAGTTGGGGGTACGTAAATATGCTGGGGGTACGTGAGGTTTTTTTCTTGGGGTACGTAAAAAATCTGGGGATACGTGGCCAAAAAAATTTTTTTGGGTGGGGGTACGCAACACCCCCCCCCCCCACTTTTGACCTCCTGCATACCCCCACTGACAGACCCCCACCCTCAAAACCGTGCCCACGTCTGTGTATGTGCGGTGCGCATCATTCATTATCGGTCTCGTATTCTTTAGAATTGCGTAGGCTTTAGGCCTGTAGTGGTCAAGTTAGGTAGTCTTCTGTGACCGCAATAGCTGTGTCTTTATGTCTGTTGTTATGCGCAGTACAGACAGACAGGCGAAGAGTGTTTTATCTTTGTTTTTAGGAGCTCAAGTATGAGACCGAATCTGAAACAGAGGAAAATGTGGATATCGAAGATATTGCTCCGAATAAATTTGGCAAACAGCAACCACCAACGAACTTGCGGAAAAGAAATGGACTTTTAGCGCATTCTTCTGATCCTACAGTAGGTGTAAGATCTTTCTCTCTCTGTCCCAACTGCTATGCTAATGCGTATGGTAGGGTACTGTTGGGTAAAACCAGACAGTAGGAGAAATTTTGACGACTGTCCGGCTTAGCCCCAGAGTACCCTGCTAGGCTACTACATGTTATAGGAGAAAGATATTCTCTTTCAGGGTGGTTCACTAACAACAGAGGAAGACTCTCGACCAGAAATGATCACGCCTCTACTCCGTAGTTCACTCACGAAGCAAGGATACAAGCTGATCGGCTCTCATTCAGGAGTAAAGCTGTGCAGATGGACAAAAGTAAACTGAACACCGCTGCCTATTGTACGTACGTACACCTGTCTGTAGCGCATCTATTTTATGTGTATCTAATGAAGCTTTAGTCGGTAGAAGTATGAATGGCATGTGACTAAGTGCATATTTATTTGCCGCGTTTTGAACAAAACACGCTCCCTTCTCTTTCCCCCAAAAAGTGACGCCTTTTCAATACAATGCAACTGCTTCAGCTGAAGTATGTTCGATGTTTGTTTCATGTGATTGCAGTCCATGCTGAGAGGGAGAGGTGGCTGTTACAAGCACACGTTCTACGGTATCGAAAGTCATCGCTGCATGGAAGCGACGCCTAGTTTGGCTTGCGCAAACAAGTGCGTCTTCTGTTGGAGGTGAGTTATAGGGTAGAGCGGGGTAAACACGGGACATCAAACTGTTTCTCTCAATCTGTTGTACGGCTGTGGGTCTACTTATTGCTGTTTTTGATTGGGTTTCGATCTTCGAATCTTAATTCTGCACTGCTTGTTTTTATCACGAGCTACTCAGCAGAAAAGCGAAGAAGGCTGTACGTAGGTGACCAGAATTGCCCCCTTTCTACCTACCTACAATATGTCCCATTTTACCCCGCAGTAACCCAATTGCCGTGTTTTACACTTTCCCTGTTTACTTGCGTATGCAGCTTAGCAGATATGATACACATGGTACAGCTGGTAGTTATGACGCAACGAACTGCATTCATCTTGTATGTACCACCGTACGTACATACCGTATGCTGCATGCGTCTTGTTGCGTATTGTACGTATGTACTTACGTTGTAGAGGCCTAATAGGTATTTTGTATATTGCGTTGTTCTTGTGTAGACATCACAGCAATCCAGTGGGTACAGAATGGAAATGGAAGATGGATTATCCAGAGCAAATTCTAGAGGAAGCACTAGCGAATCATTGGAACATGATCAAACAGTGCAAAGGTATGCACGTTTACGTGTTTCTTTCTATACGGAATGTGTGTTTGTTTATAAATATCATGTTGCATGTGTATCCACCATATGCAGTAAGGCGATTGGGTTGGTAGATGGCGACCCCGCGGCATTTAGGGAAAGTTTGGATCAGTGTCTACGGGGTCGTCGACGTCATTTGTTTTAAATTTTTCTTTTCTCTCGCTCCTTTGACGCTTCCAGATGATTGAACAAGGTCGACGACCCCGCAGACATCGAACCAAACTTTCACTAAATGCCGCGGGGTCGCCATTGACCAACCCAATCGCTTTACTGCTTGGTGGATAGTATCGATTATTGATATTCATTCAGGTGTACCGGGTTTGAAAGCGGAGAGATTTGAAGAGGCGAAGACGCCTCAGCATTGCGCCTTATCACTGGTTGGCGAACCCATAATGTACCCAAAGATCAATACACTGATCAAGCTGCTACACAGGGAACGAATCTCCACATTTCTCGTCACAAACGCCCAATTTCCTGAAGCTATAAGGTACAACTATGGCGGCTAGGGGGGAGTCGAACTCCGAGATGAGCGAGGAGCGGGCGTCTTAGCCACTCTGCCATCGTCGTGGATGGGATATGTGTGGTTATGTGTTGCAGGAATTTGGAGCCTGTTACGCAGCTGTATGTGAGTGTAGACGCTGCGAGTAAGGAGAGTTTGAAGAAAATCGATCGGCCTCTTTTTCGAGATTTTTGGGAGAGATTTCTGGACAGTTTGGACGCATTGGGCGAAAAGGTAAGCAATTTGTTGTCTTTCAAAGAATTACGCATGATAAAAAGGCTGAATGGCTGAGCTCGTCGTACTCGTATCTTTGTAATTTCTGCATGCCTCTTTCTGTGTGTTGTGCCTATTCTTTACGTTCCTTATGTATAGGGTAATGTGGGGTAAACCCGGACACCTAAGCTTTTCTGAACTTGCCGCTCCAGCAAATGATGAACATGGTAGCTCATTTGAAAGAGGAGAGTTCAAGGAATCGATTGGTAGAATACTTGTCTCAATCAGTCGTATGGTTGCTGAGATATGGTAGGTGTCCGGGTTTACCCCCGTGTCCGGGTTTACCCACGGTTCCCTACTTATTACAGAGACAACGCACAGTTTATCGATTGACATTGGTGAAAAGCTGGAACACGGAAGAGATGGAAGAATACGCCAGTCTGATCAGAAGGGGACTGCCAGATTTCGTGGAAGTCAAGGTACATAACATAGTACGTAGAGACCAGGCAAGAATCGAACTCGCTCACGCGCCTGTAACCACTGAGCCATATGATAGACAGATGACTACTTATCGCATGTGTTGTTTGTGTAGGGTGTGACGTATTGCGGCGAGTCTAAAGCCAGCAGTCTTACCATGGACAATGTGCCGTGGCATGAGGAAGTATGCGGGTTTGTGGAGGCGTTGGTCGATATGCTTCAGCCTGATTACTCTGTCGCCTGCGAACACGAACACTCCAATTGCTTGCTCATCGCTCACAATAAGGTACAACGCCGAAATATGCAACGTTATTCGCCATATGCAATAAGAGCTAGAGCAAAATGGAGCATGGAGTAATACAATTAGAGCTCTCACGGGTACCCGGACCCGGAACCCGGACCCGGGAAAACCCGGCTTGTTTTGCTACCCGGACCCGGACCCGGAAAAATAGACGAAAATCCGGGTCGGGTCTAAGGTGTATAATTTCGCACAACTTTGGCTTTCTGCTCGATGTAGTTTGAGCATTTTCTGAAATTTTCTCAAGAATGGACAGTTATTCTCGAATTTCGACATTCACACGAAATATCGAGCAATATTTTTCCAAATTTCCCACCTGGAGGTTATCTATTTTTGAAACGAACATTGTTGTATACAGTCTATTGCATATGTATGACGTACGTACAGTTCGTACTGTACCACATAGTATGCTGTGCGTGTACGTACACTAACATGTACGTAACACCAGCAAATATTCCTACTACCCGACCCGGACCCGGAACCCGCGGGTACGTGGTTTCAAAACCCGGACCCGGACCCGGGTCAATGCAAAATGCCTACCCGTGAGAGCTTTAAATACAATAGTCAGAAGAGTTACTGATTATTGAGCTATGTATGTGCCTACAAGCATATAGACCTACAGATGTACTGTTAGTACCTACTTTTGTACAATCGCCAAGGTTGTATGATATGTAAGTTTTTGTGTGATTGTTCCATACGTATTGTAGCCTACCTACCTACACATTGTCACCAATCACAATGCTGTATGCATATGTACATGGACACTCCTGTATTTTGTACTACGTTACGTAGGCCTATTTATTTATTTTGCAGTTCAAAATCGACGGAGTATGGCATACGTGGATAGATTACCCCAAGTTTCACCGACTGATTCAAGCGTATGAAAAGGAAGGCACTGCATTCACTGCCACTGACTACATGGCATCCACTCCAGATTGGGCTGTGTACGGTGCAAGAGAAAGAGGCTTCGATCCTGAAGAAACCAGATGGTACAGGAAGAACAGAAAAGATATCGGTGGTTGCTAGCTAATAGGCCTACTATGTGAAGCAGTGATTGAAAAGGTACGCTACGTGAACAACTGTGCTGTGCATCTACTATTTGGCACAATAAATAGGTGTGCTCAATACTTAGGTGTGGTTCAAATTATGGACTTCTGCGCCTTCAGTAGTACGTGCGGCTGGTCCGGTACAAATTGGAATTACGAGTTTTGCCCGTATCAAGAAACTTGTATATCCACTTTACGCCGGACCGGGCATGTATGTAATGAAGACGCGGAGGACTACAATTTTGGACCATACCTATTGTAACACTATAGTGTGCACTCGTATGTTGTACGTTGAAGGTGGCAAATACAGTAGTCATGTCGATGCAATGCAATCGTACTCACATACACAGTTTCGTATTTGCTGTGACGTACCTTGTGTGACTACTACGATTGAATCACTACTGAGTGAAGCTGTACCTTCGTTGTTTTAGTAGTGTTTTAGAGTGATGTTCAATTCTATGCACTTCTCCTCCAGCTCTTCCATGTCATAGAATTGGCTCCTTGCGCTCTGAATCGTTTTTAGGTCTTTCAGTGACTGGATGACTTCTTCCAACTTCTTCTGCCCAGTCAGGCTCAAGTCGCAGTCAAACAGGCAGAGCTCGTTCAGCTGTTTCCACTGCTTGAGCTGCTCCAACACTCGACACTCAGCTTTCACATCCTTCAGCGTCAGATTATTCAGAATCAACGTCGTCACCTTTGTATAGGAGCTGAGGAACTGGAGCAGCTGCAGGTTTTTCTCCGCTGATTGCTCGGATATCCCGAGGTCGAGCCAGTACACTGCACTGTTCTGAAGGAAACTGTGAATCTTCTGCAGATCCGATACTCGGAATGAAGAGAATTGTTCGAGACTAAGACACTTCAGCTTGGTGGTCGGCAGTTCCGCGACGATCTCTCCAACGCCGTGCATTGCTCCTGCCCTATCGTATCCATTGATGCGAGCGTAGTCCCATTTTGACAGCGCACGTTTCAATTGGCGGATGAGATGGACGAACTGAGCTACTGTTGATGGCGTTAGATCGTAGTTGATATGAAAATTCAGATCTTCCACTACACTAAGTGTTGCCAGCTGCGACTGCACGATGAAGTCTGGCCATGGCGAAATGAAGTCGAGATAAATTTTCTTGGCGCCTTGACTGTTGGCGGCAATGGCGAAGAATTTGGAGAGAAGTTGGCCGTCTCCTTTATATATCCAGGCCGCGATGCCCAATTCACTGCTGGATTTCTCCAGCACTTCGTCGCCTCTGGCTCGCTCCAGCTTATCCACAGTCAGGAGCCAAAGGGGCACAGTATTCGTCTCTCGTAGTCACCTCAAAGCATGTGGTATGGATGGGCGACCAGTGCCCACAGTCAGGAGCAGTGTTTTTTCACCATCAGAAAAATACTCAGTGGTGATGCAGTTATCCAGTACGATGCCCGCTGGTTCTCCGGCGCTTTCTGCTCTCGTCGGAAGCGGTACGATTGGTTGCGCTTGGGTTTGTTTCGCGGCATTAGCATTGCGTGCGTTGACTGCTAAAAAGTACACGCTTCTGCGCCATTGCTTTTACTGAAAAAAAAAAAAAAATTAGCGACAGTAGACAAGACAATACTGTAAAGTTGGTACCGATTTTAATTGGCTTGTTTTGCAATACGGAAGTTATATAAAGCTGTAGCGTAAAGGGACATGTACTTGAAACACGCACCAAACTGTACAGCACTTTCCTTGTGCTTTCAGATTTCACCTTGTGCTGCTTTTTCGGGTTCCGGTCCAAGCAGGGCAGCGAGATGACGCTGCGTTTGCTCCAGTGTCTGACGGAAGATGTCGAAGACGTCTGGACCGAGACTCTTCGTGTAATTTCAATCAATTCGAATACTCGGAGTTCTTGGTTCTGGCAGCTGTACTACATAGAGCAGAGCACGGTACGGTATGGATGTCACTGGTTACACTTGGCTTGTGTAATTTTACCTTCTGATTCGGTTCATGTGTAGGTCTGTGTACAATCCGTTGGCATTGGCCTTGAGTTTAGGTAAGAGCAAGAGAAGGTCCAAATCATAAGTGAAGGTTGGTGTCGCCTTGTCCAACAGATTCCTATGATGTTGTTCCATGCTGGAAGTACTGAGTTGTTGTTACCCTACAGTTTCTGATCAGTAGATTGTGACCTTTTGTCTGATGCTCTGCTCATGCACCTTTCTATATGGCACATAAGAGCCTAGCTTAGCTGGCAAGTTGATGACTCTCCTCCACCCGACTTTCCGTCAAGCTGAAAGCTATGCAAAATGGTTGTCTGTGATTGCAGGGGTGAGAGAGCAAACATATCTCTGGGTTGGGTGAGAGGGTCTCTGTCACATTCAAAATGTAATGTAAAATTGATAAGTGAAAGAACGGCTAAAAGCCATTCGGCCATACTAGCATATTCCACTGCACTGCGCCTTTTTGCAAACAAATGAAGCATCTTTCTTTACTCTGCGCATCTTCGATGAAAGATAAGCGCAAGCAGAGTTGCGCAAGATCGTAAAATCAGTGACCTTTGCAGAGGCACGATCGTATTGCATAACGGTCACCTACCGTATACGGTTAGCAAGAATGTTATTGCATGTCATTCAATATAGGTACCATTGCGATGGCATGACATATTAGACGATAATATGTATTATTTATGTACTGTATGTAACTCATGCTCAACTACAGTACATACATACATACTTACATGCTTGTGTGGTACAGATTTTGAATACTACAGTACGTGTACTGCTCCAAAGTCAAGCTCAAAGGTTCGCATTCGCACCTCGGCTCTCAACTAACACTAAAGCTATCAATCAGAAATATACAGTGCGTAGGTTTTGTGGCGTGTCGTACAATACATTTTCTCTTGCATTCTTTTCTACCTTTTTGCAGAAAAGACTGTACGTCACAATACATTAGTGATCCGTGTGCTCTTGGCTCTCTGCTGGTAGGTTGTAGTGCTGGTGGTAGGTCGTAGTGTACAGTAAATAGCCTACCAAAAATTATTGATGATACACCCAAGTGCATATATGTATACACCGAACGACCGAAGGTCTTGTTTGCGTAGCCTTACGCTGTGCAGGGCAATGGCAGTCGTGAGTACATCAGCACAACAGTGCTGAAATTTATTCAGCTGACTGCTTAAGTACAGATGTTGTCCAACGATTTCGCCAATGTAACGTACATACATATATTAGGCCCATACATAAATGAAGCACGCGAACAATCCCAACCGTCGTACTCATCATCATTTGTCTATACAAATAGACGTAACATGAACCGTACTGTACATATTACGTACGTAACATACCAGTTGCGATGCTTTATGACTCTTATCCATTTCGAAGCACATACAGATAGTACAATATTATACGTAGGGAATGTACAGAACAGACCACAAAATGCCTTCTTGTACATGAATGACGGTTGCTACGCTGTAAAACTTGGTCTCCAACTCTCCACCTGTGTACGTAGTAGTGAGCGATACGGTTTGCTGCGTTGCTGATAAAACAGAAAGAAGATTTTATTTTGTGCTGTCCCCTACTGATTTGATTTGTTTGTCAATTTTAATTATTTCGAGTAGCAAAATAAGCCTCGCTGTGGTAGCTAAAACTCTAATGGCTAGCAACGGCAGCAATGCAGCCACTACGGTTCCACAACAGACGACGTTCTCTATTGAAACAGTGCGTAGTATGCCGAAGAATACCGTTAAAGATGGACTAATTTCACCATTCATGCACGGCTTACGCATTGGTGTGCGAGTATGGTTGGTGCTATTGTTCTTGACTGTAGTCGGGCTGAAACTGTCTCAAATGCTAGAAGCTGAACCAATTGTTAGCTTCCTTTCTTCAGTGCAACGCGAAGACAAAGCCAAAGCCAATTCGACCAGTACCGGTACACATTTATCTCAAGGACCAGAACGGGCCGGCGACATTTTCTTTCTTCGGACGTCCAAGGAGCCATTGGAATGCTTCGAATTGTGCGCGATCTATTCGGCTGCAATGCATAATCCACACAGTCGCGTTAACTGGTATTCCGTTGATGAATCTACTGCTCTTCCATCACACTTGCTCAAATTAGACAACGTTGAATCTCGGGTGTTAAATTTTTCCTCCGTCTTCTCGCATACACCCCTTGAGACCTGGTATCTCAACGCAGAATGGAACGTGAGCGCTTTTGTCAAACGCATTCGCTTTCTCAGCGACGCTGCTCGACTCGCCTACCTGTACAAGTACGGTGGAGCTTATTTGGACACGGATAGCATCTCTTTGCGCTCTATTGAGCAGCTAAACAACAGTATCGCCTATCAAAATCGACGCGAACTTGCAAATGGCTTCATGAAGTTTCAAGCCCACCACCCGTTTCTCCGTTTGACCATGGAGAAAGAGGCCACCGAATTCAATCCAAATTTGAAAGAAATTTACTTCGGTCCTCTACTGGTCACAAGTGTGTATCGAACGTATCAACCGGAGCCGAACCATTGGCCACGAGTTAATGCATTGTCGGAAGCATTATTCTATCCATTCAACTATGCAACTGCTCACGTAATGCTGCAGAAAAACGGTAGCGCACCGGAAATTGCTCATAAGCTGACACAGGCTTACTCGCTTCATTTATGGCGTAATAAGATGAGAAACATTCACAAAAATCCAAGGGTGAAACCTCCTCCAGATTCGATATTGTTTCATGTGGTTGCCAGACATTGTGCACCTTTTTTGAGCAACTGGACAAGAGGTGATCGCTGCATGTGAATGCGAAGAAAAACCCATACAGTGAGACGGTGTACATTACCGTAACCTGTCCATATTATCGTATATCAAAAATATATAATTGGGCCTAGGGGAAGAATGGAGCACACAGTGTAAACGAAGGAGCCAATCCCTGACTTATATTCGACCCATTACAATTGGTTTCGTAAAACCCATTATAATGGGGAATCTACAGCACGCCATCCACTCACAGATTCTATAATGGGTCGAATATGAGTCAGGGATTTCCTTATTCGCTTACACTGTGTGCTCCATTCTTCTCCTAAACCCAATTATATATTTTTGGTAATATTGTCACCGGAAGGGTAAATGGTACCCTTATAAAAAGGTAACGTGGAACACTATTATAGTACACTCGTTCCTGGTACTCTACTACCACTGCAGTACAACTACGCATGTGCCATTACCTACTAGACTTTCTGCGCAGACCTAGCATTGTTCATTTATCATTATCATTACATCGTATGGTACGTAGTATTACTATTATTCATTTATCACTATCATTACATCGTATGCTACGTACATCCAGTACACACAAAGTTGGTACTATAGACTGACTGCAAATCTATCGCAAAAAAGGCAAGAATACTTTTCCTGATTATCGCTGGGAAAAGCAAATAATACATACACTTTTCTTCATACCGCGTAATGTCGAAAATTCAGGTCAAACCTAAAGAGACACTTTGTACATTTTAAACTGGGTACAATGGAGTAAACCTGGCCATGGGAAAATAAATCCGGCCACCTTAGTTTCAAGGCTGCATACTGTACCTAGAAACCAATTGATTGAGATAAGTGTCATATAAATCGATTCTCTCCAGCTACTATTTGGTTCATCATAGTATTTCATTAGCTGAAACTGAAACAGCAAGTTAAAAGGAGCTTTAGGTAGCCGCGATCACCCCATATGGGCGGGTGTACCCCACGGTACGTACTTACGTACGTACCCTACATAGTAGTAGTACCATAAAGAAGTTACCCACGTGTACGCTACTTTTTCTAATATAAGTACCTTATTTACCTGTGCATAGCCCCCCATGCATAGCCCCCCTATGCATGGGGCTATGCACAGGTAAATACGGTAGTAGGCCCTCAAAATTTCTTTAGTACTGCAACGATAATGCCGAGAAACTACGTACAATGCAATACTAACACTGTAAAGCTTCGTGTATAGCTCCCGGGAGATAAAAATCGTTGGTCACTGATCGAGGGGGTTATACACGAGGCCAAGCAAAATCTGCCAAATCATCACCAACATGCTTATTTTGCGCGTTTTAAAAAGTTTGGTTAGAGGGGGAATAAAAATCGTTAGTCACCATCTAGGGGTATAAACGGGGATATTCAAAGGAGGTTATACACAAAGCTTTACAGTATGATTCTCCCTGCTGACTACCAGTATATTCACAACGTTTTCACTTTTCACTGGCATTGGAAACCGAAGCCGTCTGAGCAAGAGGAAGATTGAGGCAATTCTGCGCCGGGTAAACAATCGCTGATCACCGATTGAATTGCGCTGGGACGAGAATGACGTCGTCGTAGTTGTCGCGGAGGTAGGGCAGGCGCTCCTCGCAAATGCCCTCGGCCAGAACTGCAAAAAACGAAAGGAGACGACACTTTTCTACATTTCCGTCAGAAAGTTTTGGAAAAGGCCAAGGGAAAGCTTGACGTTCTAAACCAGTATCGGTATACAGGGCAATACAACAAAGCGGGAAAGCTTATCAACGAGTTGAGTTATTATTTTGCGTGACCGCAAGGTCGCCACTGTTTTCAGTGCATTGTTAAAGATCGGCAAGTCGACGTTTTTAAGTCATCTGGGAGCGGAAAACGAAGCGACACAGAACATAAAACACTGAAAAGGTAAGGGCTGTGCCCTGCATACGACCACGCAAAATAACAACACAATTTGTGATACACTGGGGCGCCACAGACGTGCTCCGAGTTCGCTCCGAGTTTGGAATGACTTCGCTTTGAACCGAAACGAACGCCGATTACTCGCACGTCTTCGAACTACAAACTCGGTTCTTCACACGCAAGTTCCAAAAAACGGAGCGAGTTCGGAGCGTATTCGGAGATGTTACATGTTGAAGCATAGGATCAGGGCTCCGAATTCGAAGTTCACGTCTGTGGCGCCCCACAAAGGGTACTACTACTCTCGCTCACTCAGAGGAACTAGCGCTGCTACTTGTGGCGGAATCAGAGTCGAAGCCGCAGCAAAGTTTCCTCATTCTGCTCATCAGCTCCTGCATGGCCAGTCGATTGTTCGCATTCTGCATGATCTGCTGAAAGCGTTGCCCGTGCTTGTGCCTCGCCCTCTCACCCAAATGCAATCCGCTATTCAATACGGCGATCATTTTTGCGACACACCTGAATGAACCAAACACATAGCCAATAGGGTACTACGGGGTAAACCCGGCCTTGGGAAAATTCGGATGCCTACGTTTCAGAAGAGCTGCCGAAAACTTAGGTGGTCGGATATTCCCCAATGGTCGGGTTTACCCCATAATAGGCCTGGAATGTATACCATTACTATTAGAAGAAGGTGAAGGAGAATTAGAAGGTGAAGAAGGTGAAGCGTTTCCGTACAAAACATCACAGCGACCAAGTAGTAGGGTCGTTTCCACACCCGTGGAATGCGTTCTTCCACAATCCCATATCCCATAATAGTATACATTCCTGATACTAATACCTTGTTACCACTATACTGGCATAGGCCTATTAGATTAGAAGCAGAAAAGGATGAGACTTTCCATACTCTTCTTCGTCGGGCAGTGCAGTATGAGGATTCATCGCCAATGGGAAAAGGGCGATCCTTTGCCAGTACGGATATCCTATCATGTGGCAGCCATTGCCACCTCTGTTGCGGCCAGCCATTGCGTCATAGCCGACCACAATATCGCGTGCAACGGTTGAGGGTTTGCCTATAAAACAACAATTGGAGCATTGGATAAAATGCAAACACTAAACCGTACATATGAAGAAAACTTCCCCTACAAATGAAGAAAATTGTGCAAGACTTTTCTTATCTATGTACATACGTATGGAGAAAAATAATTGTCTGCCCTACGTATGAAGAAAATACAAGCTAACATACCAGTACACATCTGTACGTACGGAGAAAAATGGCATTCCTGCCCTATGTACAAAATAACATTACTCTCTGCATAGAAAGGAACATGTCTCCTCCGCCCTACATATGAGCAAAAATCTAATTGTAGGCCTCTAAACCCAGCGACTTCCAGCTTTTCAGTCCGCTACCATATTCCGTTTCAAAAATACATCTTATATCTTATACAGGGTGTTTCATAATATACTCTCCGGATGTTTGTGTCTCTATCTCCACAGCAGAGTGTCCTTTTCAAATGCAGTCTTTTGCAATAAGTAGCCAAGGCTTCAACGTTTATCCGTGCAAAATTTCAACTTTCTAGGCCAACAGAAAGTAGCTCAAAACAGCTCAATAAGGCTGACCCCAGAAATCGAGAATTTGCCTAATATTGTACCACAAAAGAGAGCATAATCTACCATCCATATGGCAATACATTTTCAAATCCTGTTCAATATCCCACGCAAGACGCGGCAGAACCAAATATACTGCGCCATTGTGAAGAAAATTGAAAAAACTCATCCATGGAGTGCTAACTTCGGCCTTAAGCCGGGTTTAGCTCCCATACTGAAAAAACGTAATTTTTTGGGTCCAAAAGTTTCAGCTTTCATAACTTCCTTCGTATAAGGACTACAGGGCTGAAATTTTGCCTGCACAATTGTAGAAGCCTTGGCTACTAAATGTAAAAGAGCGTACTGAAATCAAACGCTTCATTGAGGAATTAGAGGTACAAACATCCGGAGAGTTTATGAAACACCCTGTAGAAATAGCCAAAATTTGAGTGTGGAAGCGAACTGAAAAGCTAGCCATCACAGGGTCTAACCTTTCTCTGCTTTCTCCAAGCTCGCAACCGGTGGCACGTGCGCGTATAATGTTTCCTTGCTATGAAACACAGGCTTCGTTTCCTCCCGTATCCGCTGCGCATCTCTCGCCGTCAATTCCGACCATCCGGCGACGAAACGCAAGTCTTCCAAACCCGGAATATGGAACCCGTCTTGATCACCGTGTAAAACTTTCACAAGGTTCTCCACATGAACCGAGAATTCGTTATTCCTCCTGCTGCCAACTTCCACTACACCTGTAGTGGTGGGCTGTTGTGCCAGTTGTTCAGGTGTTTCTGTCAAAAAAAGAAATGCGCGCATAAGAAGAAGAAGATAAAGTGAGCAGGCTAAGCGCAAAAAGGCCCAATGAAGCCTTTCCTGGTGTATCAGTTACCGTATTTTTGGGTGTATATCCCCCATTTTATATCCCCCCAGTGTATAACCCCCCATTGGCAAAACATAAATTTTGCCCAGTGTATATCCCCCCCCTGGTGTATAACCCCCCATGTACTGGAAGGTACCTAGCCTACCTATGTAGCTGGTCATAAGCTAGCTATAGCTACTCCTACACCAAGCTACTATGCCTATAAGCTTAGCTGAGCATGTCTTGTACTGGAATAACCCTGTTTTGACCGCGATTATGCCCTAAAACACATGCTTTTGACCTCAAAAACATGCCTCTACACACCTCTCAAAAACACAAATTTTGCCCAGTGTATATCCCCCATTGTATATCCCCCCAGTGTATAACCCCCATCAGACCTCTCGATTTTTGTATAGCCCCACCCAAAAATACGGTACTACATAAGAAGAAAAAGAAACTTTTGCAATCGGAATGAAACTCTTCCAGTATAAATGGTCATTGCAAAGCTTGACTAAAATTGTACCAGTTTTACAAATCACCGAAGGAGACATCGGGCATAACTTCAAATCAAAATCGCAAGGCTTAGGGGAGTTTCATAAAGTACGTCACGTATAATTTCATCTGTCGCCGACCCCCCTCCCCTTGCCCTAGGTCACGTTTTTTGAACGTTTTTTACTTACGGTATGCACAATGAGTGACACATTAGTGGGCTACACACGTGGTGAGTAAACTCACGGTGAATTCCCCGTAAGTATGCGATGAAGCATAGGGAGGCCGGTGAATACACCGTGAGTTTGAAACTCACCGTCGTGTGAACACGTGAGAAAAATTTTGCGCTTGGGAGCAAATGAGAATGCTCTACATGGTGTAGCCCACTATTGTCACGCAAACGTCACATTCGGCCAAACCTCCCCTCCCCCTATATTTGCCTTACGTAATATATGAATGCACCCCTTTTATTACAGTACCTTGCTGACGCTGCCCTTCTTTTCCTTCCTCATCAGTCATGCCTCCATGACCAACAGAGTTCTGCGAAATGATCAGATACCCTGCCGGACGACTATTGGCAAACCTGATCGCCACACTGTTCGCCTTTCCTGCCAGTAATCGATTGAGAACATCCGTTCTGTCGCCAAACCCGATCAACATTCCATGATCCCACAGCGTTTTCATGTCTCTATTGTCGCGCAGAATCTCCATGATGCTAAAGTAATATCAAATCGATGTATTTTACAGGAATGATTCGTGTGTTTACTGTTTACCCCATCTGTCTCGTGTATTGGCCAGTTGCGCTAAGCTACTTACTCCCATAGCCACGTGGCAAAAGTGAAGGGTGGACTGCACGGATCTCGATTCAGCAAAAAAACCTAGAAAAGTGCCAATATGATTACTGTACCGAACTGTACACTCAAGAGCTACCGCCGCATACAATGGCCATGCATCCCGAAAATCATCTCTCCGGCCTGAATTCTGAGACCGATGATTTTGGAATGGGTTAACACATATTACCGCACCAAGGCGTCATCCTTGTCAACAAGTCGCCCAACTCTTGTCGAATTGTTGCCCGTTTGTTGACAAGAAATAAATGGGAGATTGTCGGTTTCTTGTCCTTGACAAGAATGACGCCTTGGTGCGGTATGTGTTAATTCCTGGATACCGTGCTGAATTCTGCCCAACTGATGCGGTTGCCTCCGTTTGCCGTCAGATGGCGCAGCTGGTTCTTCAGATGCTCCCGATTGAATCTGTTTAGCGTTCGCTGCGGTTTCGGCGTGCTCGTCGTCCCAGCCGTTCCGGCGCTTTTCGAGCTGCTGCCAGAACTCGAAGCTCGCCTCCTCCTCGCACCAACTTTGGCCCGTTTCCCCTAGACACGAAAGAATAAACTGTACATTTCACAGTAGAGCAAGAAACAGGGTAGCGTGGGATAAACGTGGACATGAAAGTATAAAGTCGCACGCCAAACCTGTTCTCAATCAAATAACAGAATGACTTTGCAACCAAAATAACAACCGTGCAGCCTTGGAATGCAACAACTGCACTGACCGATTGGATTGCGTTTGGGCATGGGGGTAAATCCGGCCAGCCATTACGGAAAGTCGTTCTTCTACCTGGGTGGCGGAGTTTACCCCGCCAACCAACTCGGGCCGGGTTTACCCCATACTACCCTTGATTTGATAGCGAGAAAGGTCGGTGTCCTACACCCCTTACAGATAAGCAGAGGGGGGAGCCCAAAAAATTGGTGGCTAGGGGAGTAAAATTCATGTTGCAGTTTTATGCTGAAATGAGAAAACCTAATTTTTAGTCTGCCACCTTATATACGTTTTTGAGCTCCAATTTCTTGGTTATCTATCCATACCCCTGCCTTCCCCTATCCGTATTGGTATTACGGTCACGCGATTGGGTTGGTCGACAGCGACCCCGCGGTATTTGGATCGGTGTCTGCGCGGTCGTCGACGCCATTTATTGTCAATTCTTCCGTTCACTCGCTCCTTTTCCGCTCCCAGATGATTGAACAAGGTCGACGACCCCGCAGACACCGATCCAAACTATCACTAAATACCGCGGGGTCGCTATCGACCAAACCCAATCGCGTTACCGCATATCGTCCATACTGTACCACGTGTGATGTAGCAGGTTGTCTCGACGTTTCACCCCCTTCTTTTCCTCCTTCTTCAACCGTTTCAGTCTGCTGCTGTTGCTTGGGACAGGGCGCGATCGTTGCGGCTAGAATTCCAGGCAGGAAACCGTCCACCAACTCGTCAATGTCGCAACTGTAGTAGGGCACGTCTCGGCGTCGAGCCACGATCTCCTTCACCGCCACCTTTTCACCCGCCCGCCGGACCGGGTAGGGCGGAAGCTGTAAAAAACACACCCTTATTATACTGGTTGCAACACCTTGGATCGACGAACAACAATACTACTAGGCAATGGAGCGTTCCATTCCATTTCACCTAGGGGAACATATCATTTACTTGCGCTAAAAATTCCTGCGGGAGGTCAGGGATTAACTCGCGACCAATTGGAATTTTTTAACACATTCCGCATCTTCCTGTCACTGTAGTCACCAAGTAGTAATAGTCACCTATAGTCTGTCTGTAGTCACCTGTTGTTCGCTTATTGACAACAAATACACAAAAAATGTCACTTTGCCACTTGTTGACTGACAACCATGACGGGAGGATTAGAGCGCGCGCTAGTTAGTCATCGATAGCGAACTTTCACCCAAACGTACTTCGCTGCGAATACTCTGCAAGCAGTGAAACATAAACAAGGAGGGATAAATTGGGCAAGCAATCGTATAGGTAGGGGTACTGTGGGAAACCGGGCCACCAATGCTCCATTAAACTTGCTGTTTCAGCAGAATGATGATCCACATAGCTCATTTGAAAGAGGAAAGTTCAAGGAATCGATTTTAATCGTACTGTATTGTATTGTACTAATACAGTACACTATCCATAGTTTCTTAGCGCAACTGGTCCATACGGAACCTACTGTGCAACCAATGTGAACGTACGTACGTTGTACAGTATAGTGCAGTATTACATACCAATTCAAACTGGCACTGCAGTCCTCGTGAATTCTTCCATCTTTCGTAGGAATAGGAATCGATTGACAGGACGCTCGAAGGCAATCGTGATCAATTGGTTGTTGATTCGACCCAATACTCAGTTTACCCTTTCTGTAAAATATCCATGCATCATCCAAAATCAATAATCCATATCCAATAAGTGAATAATAATAATAATAACCCATCCCGAAAACCAAAGTCATTGAGCTCAACCTAGTGGCCGTTACTGGCACTTTCAAAAATTTCAGTAAGTAAAAGGTAAATACCTTTTCAATGGAAAATAGCCAGTAAGTAAAAAGTAATTACTGGTACTGGCGCGTTCAGACTGCCAGTAAAAGGTAAAACCTTGCCAGTAACCAGTAAAGTAAAAGTAAATGCACAATTTTATGGCCATGTTTCCTGTTGACTACAAATGCTTTTCGGCTCGTCAATTTTCTTTTTATTGTATTCGGGTGAATCTTCATACATAAGGCTTGGCTATAATACCTTTCAAAGTCTACCTACCAAAACATAGGAATGAAGAGCGCTGCAACCTATGTACAGACATACGTACGTAAGTACAGGTATCGTTCATGTGCAACATCTACTACTTTCTGCTTATCGTCGGGCCAACATGACGAACCATAGTGGTCCCAGGCCTATCCTGCATGCTATGCGCGTTATAGGCCTACGTATGTACTGTACGTAATGTAGCTGGATTGAGATCGGTGGCATGATCAGAGAATCTAAAATGACTTGTTACAAAGAAAATTTTTCTTTCCCAACAGGAAATGCGTCAGTAAATTCACTAAAAATCTTTCCACCACAGGGCTAAATTACAAGAACAACGCCCAAATTTTACTTTTTACTTTACTAAAATTTTGCCAGTACCGGTAAAAAAAATTAGCCAGCCGGTAAAGTAAAAGTAAAATACCGGCAGCACTGCCAGTAAAAGTAAGGTAAAAGTAATTACTGGCAGCAATATTTTTGCCAGTAAGCCAGTAAAAGTACCGGTAATTTACTGGTGACGGCCACTAGCTCAACCGCGCCAAGCAAAAAACAATTTGCAATGATGCGTAGCGCGGAAGCTCTGGTGGGATCGGTTAAACTTAAGTCTTTTCTTCGTTCCCTCATACAGTATACGTACTCCATATAATGACGCAATCCCGTTGGTTTCAGGAGTCGGGTTTCCCTTTCACGTCGGTATCAGAGCAACCATATCTCTGGTTCTGGGCCATACTCATAAGTGAGGAACAACTCCATCGTCTGCTGCATCTGCTGTTGCTGGGTCACTGCAGACCACAGTGTGACGCCACCCAAAAGTCTTAAAACATTTTAAAAAATAAGCTGGGTGCGCCTATGTTTTTGCACTTTTTTCGGTTCTGTTTTGATGGATATGACAAGGCATCGATCATTTTTCGTCTCACCTGACAGTTACCGTATCCTTCGCTGGTGAATCTTTCGAATGTTCATGAGTGCTATTCGGCTGACGAGAGAACACGATTGCTCTAAAAATACGTATATTTTTTGGCGGCCAAAACAGTCAAAGCATGCCCATTTTATGTACTGGCGCTCCGTTTTTCGGTGCGCACAAAGTAGCAGTGGTGACAGTCATATTCAGTATGGGTTAAATGCGCACCTGGCGTTCATATGCTTCTTGATCTCCGCTGCCGAGTTGCCCGCATATTCATCGCCGTACCGCTGATTCGAGGCCGAGTCCAAGATGTTCGATAGGCTAGAAAACCTGACAAAAAAAAAGAAACGAACCAGTTTAACATATAGGCTACCGCACACCAGGAAACAAGTAGTTTCGTAGGTAGGGCTAACGTGTGTGTGTAGGGCAGGAAAATTTTTCGTTGCAAAGATTTTTTAGCGTCGAATACATGGATTGCTGAGTGTGTTCATGCAAATTAGTTTCTGCTATTTTATGCAAAGCATACTGCCACAAAAATCTCCACATTTTCTCAGTGGACCGACCACTATGTTTGTAACACTGCAGGGTACTATGGGGTAAACCCGGCCACATATGTACAAGCTCCTTTGAACTTGTTTCAGCAAATGATGAACCAAATGAAATAACTCCATTGAAAGAGGAGAGTTCAAGGGATCTACTGATATCAATATTGTCTTAATTGGTCCATTGGTCGCTGAGGTACGCAGCCCTGAAGCTTTGGTGGCCAGATTTTCCCATGGCCGGGTTTACACCACAGTACCCTACGGCTTATACTTACTCAATATCCAGCAGATTCCATTCCTTTTCAATGTCCTGCTTCTTCCGTATATTTTCCACGTCACCGCACGGGCCCAAATGCGCCATCTGCTGACGTCTTACGAGCTTCGTCGCATTTTCAAACAACTGAGTCACCGGGAAATGCAGCTTCAACAGTGCCAACTTCTGCACGAACCAGGCAGTGGTTCCAGGATGGGGCTCTTGCACTTGCTGATGCTGTTCTATCCGCTGCTGGTAGTATACAGGGGAGTATGAAGCCCCTATGGGTGGCACTGAAACAATACACGTGGTACATAGGTGGTGTTAACACATACCACATCTTCCCGTCATTGTTGTCAACAAGTAGCAAAACTGTTGGTTGACAACAAATATATGATAATTGTGTCCACTTTCTTGTCATTTCCTCAACAAGGTGATTGATCACCTTGTTGAGGAAATGATTGTTGAGGAAATGAGTTGATCACCTTGTCCAACAAAGTGACAATTACCATACATTTGTTGTCAACAAACTGATAACAAAGTGTCAACAGTTCTGCAATTTGTTGACAATTAGAGCAATATGTGGCATGTGCCTCGCGACCACCCAGAGGTCACAACGCAACTGACGGATATTACATACGTAAGTACGTAAAAAGTCTTTGCTTTGTCACAAGCTAGACGATTTACCCCACATGACACCCTGCTAGAAAAGAACCAACCCCTATGTATTTACAGTGTTCCGACATGGTTGTTCCTGAGATCGGTCCAAAATGGACGTACGACGCAGATTTCCATAAGGGTCCATGGTAGCTGCGGCAGTAGCTTCGTCCTGACCCAACAGCGAAGTCCCTGTGCTCTGAGGTTCAGCTGGAGATTTAGAATGGGGTACAGGAGCCGCTGCAAAATACCGTATTATTAGGGTAGGGGTGGGGTAAGTTGGATCAAGGGGGGAATGGCAGGCTATAAATACGTACAAAGTGTACATCAACGCATTGCGTCCAATTTTAATTAAAAGTAGAGATAATTAATAATAAATATGCGTTAAAAATTAACACACTTAAAAGTAGAGGGCAAATTGGTCTCCATTTTAAAGGAATACCCGCACGCATGTAACATTTGATTCAAACTATGTTCATTCAAGAAATCATCCTCCGGTCTTTACATTTCTGCCAATTTGCCCCATTGAAATCGCCCCCGCGGCTGTGGGATAAAACCCCCGTCGCATGATTTCGGTGCGTCGTATTTTGTTGTTATTCAAATTTGTTTTTTGCAAAAACTACCATTGACGGATCGGTGTCGTTCTCTTTTGCAACAAAGTCAACACAAGAAAACCTGTCCTATCTTCTGCTAACGCATTCACATAGCGATAACATTTTTCCGGTCATTTTCGTTCCAAACAAATTGGCGTAATAACAAAATACGTCGCACCGAAGCTAATGCGACGGTGCCTTGGCGCCACGTGACGGGGGCTCATTCAGAAGGCCCCCGATCGCGGAAATGGAATGCCCGGACGACGTTGAACGACATATCATAACCATACTGAAATGTTACATGCGTGCGGGTATTCCTTTAACCCCAGCAACCCAATTGTCAACTATAGGCCTACACTTGTGCACGCATGCCTAAAGACCCATTCTGTTCTTTTTATACCTACGGGTGGCGGACATCGCTCGTTTGGCATATGCTCATACATATATGTACAATAGGATGCTTTTTGTAAGCTGTTTACCGGAAAGATGACTACAACATGCTATAACACATACATAAGCTTACGATCTCGACTACAGTGTCGGTATTGAGCAGAAGTGCAAAATTGAGGTAGAAAATTGGACTTGTTGGGGCTTGCATCTAAGTGACCTCAAAGAAAGACCATACGTACACACACAGTTGCACTTCGACATTGCATGTTGCACAGTAGAGTAGAGTCCTATATATGGGGAAAACCCGGCCGGTTTAGGTGGTGGACTAAACTCAGTCACCCACGTAGATAGAACGTCATTCAGTTTAGGGTGGTCGGGTTCCACCCCATGGCCGGGTTTGCCCCACAGCACCCTATAGGATAGTATGAGGATTTTTTTTACTCGGGCTAAAACCCATGCCTATCACATTTATCAGCAGCAACATTCAATTCCAGCCCCCGAATTACCCCCACACTACTGTTTCCTACATCATGGCACAGCACAACACCTAAGTCTTCTTTTACGTACATTGGTGTTTTCCTTTGGCTTAATATTTTTTAAAACTCACGTACTGTGTCCTGCGAGCAGACAGTTGACGGACAGGGAAAATCTGGATTGAAGACAAAAGGGTGGAGTCAAATGAGTTCTTTGCTGTAGAAGCTGCTGCTCTTGTACTGCGCAATTCGGAGAGGACGATTGAAAGTCTGCAACACATTGTTCGCTTAGGCAACTTCAAATAACAAGTAGGGTACTGTGGGGTAAACCCGGACACGGGATAAACTCGGACAACAAAGCTTTTCTGAACTTGCCGCTTCAGCAAATGATGAAAGAAAATGGTAGCTCAATTTGAAAGAGGAGAGTTCAAGGAATCGATTGGTTGAATACTTGTGTCTCGATCAGTCTTATGGTTGCTGAGATATAGGCCTACTAGGTATCCGGGTCTGAGATATAGGCCTACTAGGTAGACCCCACATACCCTAAGTAGCGTGTTGTCATTGTGCTTCATTATTTCTCTTACTGCACGAAGGTTTACGTACTTGAACTTTGACAAGTCTGCGGTAGTGTCAATGCAGATACTGGGCAGTAAACGTCGTCAGTACACCGGAAGCTTCTACTGTACTCGTTGGCATCAAAAACAATATCATGCTGCGCTAAAGGCAAAAGCAAAAATAGGCTAGTATTTAATAATCGTTAATTGGCCCCACCGCGATTCAGGGGTATAGATAGCCAAGAAATCGCTGAGGCCGCGAAAACGTGGATTGCCAACGAAAATGAGGCGTCAAAGATGTTGGTGCTACCCCTACCCCATAGAAACTTTGTGCGCCCCTAGCCACCAATGTAGGGGGTCAAAACTAAAAATGGGGCGCAATGGGGCTCAATTAAAAATGGGGCCAATTAAAATAGGGCGCAACTAAAAATGAGCACAAACAATTTTTATGGGGCGCACTTGGGTTCTCGTGTTTTTCGTATCAATACCCCAGGCCAAAGTAAAAAGTAGCCTATTCATTTTTCAAAAACCATTCGAGTTCGTGCAATAGTACTACCTTGAAGAGTTCGCACTTCTCCTGAACCCAATTCCTCATGAATAGAAACATTCACCGACACTCATAATTCGCAGGGAAACAGAATTCTGCTGGAAGTCTTGGATCATCCGGCTACAAAAGCAAACATGCAAGCACTTTAGCAGTTCCGTACACTAAAATAGCGATGCAAAACTAAATCTAACACGACCGGATATGACAATACATCTTTATCACCTGCGACTGTCGTTCAGTCGTCTGTTCCAATTCAGAGTTTGACTCAGAGCAAGGAAGACTGGTCATAATAAAAACGCTTTTCAATCAGTTACCCTGGCGGCATTGCACCTATGTATGTGTAGTCGGTTGCCAACGAGATCACGAGAAAATCCGAGAATTAGCGCTCATCAAGTGCTTCAGCCTGTCTGTCAACTTGCCAGTTAGATTGACTGTACGCCGTACGTACAGGTGCATACAGACACATCTGTACGTGGAACGAAACATGATTCACAGTTCACGGGCGCGTGTATACTGTAGGTACATACCGTACGTTACGTACGTACGTACTCATAGCCCACGCACAAACATTATCAGGCACCTGCCTATTGCTTATCGATCAAATACGTGTA
>JASAMW010002897.1:0-10714 GCA_030247985.1 Epsilonema sp. ZAB3_2
TACGAACCTCCTAGGAATACATCATACGAAGGAACTTGACCACTCCATAATCTCAGATGGCCGCCTGGCCGCATACACCCCTTGCGGCCACCCCGGCTACGGCCATGGCCAGTTTTCTGGCCGCAGCCACCCCCACGGCTATGGGCTGCCACGGCCACAAGGGGTGTGTCGTGTGTGCGGTCAGGCCGCCATCTGAGATTATGGAGGGGGTTAACCAGCTCCGTAAGGCTCTGACCCGCAGGGCCCGCGGGTCACCCGGGGGTCACCCGCGGGTCACCCGGAAACGAAAAAAAGCGCCAGCGGAAAAGGAGAAAATTATTGATTTCTTGATTATTGATTATTGACCAGAGGGTGACCCGCGGGTGACCCGCGGGTCAGAGCATTACGGAGCTGGTTAAGAAGCTTTGCTACGAACGTAAGCTCCTACCTACATAGGTACTACCATCTCTTTCCATGTTGGAAGGAATCCGAACCGGATAAAGAGGAGGAGGTGGAGAAGAGGGACGAGGTTGCGGCGGAAAGACGCTGCACCGCGGAATGCAGAAACCAGCTGAGAAAAAAGCACCACACTCTCGTTTGCCGCTCACCCAACTATAAACTTTCCCTACTGTACGTACAAACGTATGCACTATTATTTTTAAACAAAGATTTCACTTGTGGAGTCCATGGGCTGATACACCGCCCAACCCTTCTTCACGAAATATTCGCTGAGCGACACGTCTTGGTCAAACAAGATCACCGGTAACATTCCAGCCTCGTTGCGAACACTGCCGAAGGCCGCTAACAGCGACTAAAATCAGGACACAGCATAGCTACTGAAGCTACTGAAGGTAAACAAATCCACACTTACTTACACAGGATGACATATGTGTACGTATGTGCAACACTCACACACGGTCACACCGTACACTTACATCCGAAACGAGTAGACATTACCATGATCGTACATACTGTACATACATACAATCATACATACGAACGTAAAGGCTGTTTAGTTTGTTATGTCACCTCGAAAATGCTAATAACTTCTGTTTTAACGAAGGGATTTCAACCAAATTTTTTTAATTAGAATCTTGAAAATTTAGGAAACACGCACGCAAAATTTCATGGCTGAATCTAAAGTACGAAGGGAATTATGTAGCCTCAAACATTGGGGTCAAAATCGGCAGTGGCGTGAAAAACGCTCCATGTTCGAAGTCCACGTAGGAGAAGGTGTGCTGTTCCCTCCATTCAAGCATCCATTCGAATCTTCTGCAGCTTACAATGCCTTAAAAGAGTAACTTTCCAGAGTATTGAAAATGGCTGCACAAGTGCTGAAGAGCGGAGGCGGACACTTCGAAAAATAGGACCTGAAAAGGCGTCGCTTTTTCTTCGTTAATAGTGCTCGTACATGTATGAAATTTTGCGTGCTTGTTTCCTAAATTTTCAGGATTCTAATAAAAAAAATTTGGTTGAAATCCCTTCATTAAAACAGAAGTTATTAGCATTTTCGAGGTGACATAACAAACTAAACGGCCTGTACATACATGCTGTTGCTGCAGATATGTCCGCACTATTTCCTGGCATTCATCTCGAATTAGTATATCGGCGAAAGTGGCTTTGACCAGGAATGCGGGCGTATCGCAGATTAGTTTCGAGTCCACCGGCCAAAACAGGGAGCTCAGACGCAGACCCTCCAGCCTGTCGTCACTATCCACGTCATCCACATCCGCCACAGGAGTTATCTGTACATAAACAACAACGTCAGACATGACGTACTGTACTGCCGCAGGACACGATAGAATATGTTCAAATAAAAGGTAAGCAAATGAAGATAGAGGAAATTGCCAAGAGGGAGAAGGAAGATAATCCCCACTAAGTACATAACGTTACTTCTAAATTTTTAGGGCGCCTACCTAAACGGTATATGCGGTACGCTTACTCACCGCTCTGCCATCCTTATCCGGTTTGTCGTAGACCCTCCTAATGATCGCCCGGATGAAGGAGGGATTGGGAGGGATCTTCCCTCCCTGCTTCGTTGTTCCACAACTGCCATCGTACGTGACGCACATGAGTCCAGGTTGAGCCGTGGCCTGCTTGAACGTCTCCACGAATTTGTTCTTGTAGAACATGCGGAGTTGGCCCTTCAAGTCCGTCAGCGAATCACCGTCCGGCGTCTCAGTGAGTTGAATGACGAGATGGTAGCTGCAGGATGCGGACTCCTGCTGCAGCTGGCCAGAAACAGCAGCAGGCTCCGAGGAGGGGAGAAGTTGGACACATTTCACCGGGAACAGTCGACTGGCGTCGTTGGTGGGGTGGAACGCGGGATAGCCGCGTCGGGCGCGCGCCTCTTTCACGCGCGGAAAGAAGATGTTCTTCGTGTCACTCACGTAGCGAGACAGGAACACCAACGTCCGCCCGATACTCACCTCCGCTACCAATACCACCTGCAACAACACTTTTCCGTATTTTTTTTAGGTGAATAGCCCCGGGGCAACACAAAAAAATCGAGAGGACTGACAGGGGGTTATACTTGATGCCGCGTTCACATGACAAACCGTCCATACAAGCCTACGTCCATACGTTTGACGTGCTACGGCCGAGGTGTCTAGGAGTACACGGCACCGCAAACGACCATGTACTCCGATACGTCGGACATATGTTGCCACGTTGGACGTAGTGCGTCTGTCATGTTATAAATTACATCAGATCAGTCATCAGTTCTTACATCCCACGATTCTCCTTCGTATGGGTCGTTGTCGATATCTCCTGGCGTCGAAAGAGCTTTTCTATAGAACCAGGCGTATGCGTTCTTGACGTCTGCAACCTGCTGTACAAGTAGCTGATAGGGCATTCACATGCGAGATTTCGTCGTATGCATGCGCTGAACGCACGAGCGTACTACTGTTTTGGTGCACTGTCAGTGTCAGTGAGTTGTGAATACAAGTTTAGAACGCACGCTCTCATATTCGGCGAACGCCAAATATGCGCGTGCGCTCAATGTTGCGCAAGTCACATCAATCTCTTATGTGAATGCCCCGATGAGCAGCCGAACACTGTCTCGGAGAGAAATCCCATAAGGAGCAGGGAACGGTCAAAGGGCGGATCAAATTCAATCCGACTTCGTCCACTAATGGTCGCAGCTGTGCGGTACAACAGCCAGTCAGCATTTTTCCTTCGTCCAATAAACGCAATGAGATGGAAGGTGCATCAGATCCGTTTTCTTCGTGTACTCCCACCTTTAGTATGAAAATGCAAAAATGTATGATAGGCAAAAACATTGGACATCTGTGTCTGACCGCATAAGTAATTAAACAGCGCTGTAGCCCTTTCTCGTACAAAAAGTTTACACCCTTTTCTACCGCCGAAACTATAGAAAACAGGGTACAGTATTGTTATGTACGTAGCTTATGTACATACGTGCGAATTGGTACGGATCATACTTTGGGTGTACATAGTAGGCGGAATAATACTGCTTACCACTTGAGCCCTTTTCCACTTGTCGCCGTCTCTCACGGCACACTTGCTTCCCACAGTCGGGCATTCGGTTAGTGCCAGAGACATCTGATCGTCGTAGAGTTGTGCCATCTGCTCCTCCAGGCGCAGAGCGCTTGCTTCCCAGATCTGGGGTCGTATCCACACTCGCTCCAGCTCGCTGTTGCAGTGCGTAACGCGGGCGCGCTGCAGGTGGTCTTGCAGGCGATTCCATTCGCGCCTGGACAGCTCCTTGCCGTCATCATCATCATCTTCTGCTTGGAGAGCGAGACGCGCCTTCTCCACCTTCTCAACTTCCCGATCAGAGGGGTCGGAGAAATGACACAGAGTCGTCACCAGATCTCGATGCGAAGTCGCTTCTCTGCTGGTTACGATCAGGTACTCAGGGGCGCCGCAGCCCACACCACGGGGCAAATCGCACATCTTCTGCGCTTGCAGGAGACAGGCGGCGTTCGGGTGCATACGACAGCGCAGACCGAAGCATTTCGACGTGAAGAACAGGCCACCGACCAGCGCCTTGACGCAGGCCTGCGCCGGTAGACGCAGCGTGCAGCCGGTGTCCAACAGGAAGGCGCGCAGCAGCGTCGACGACGTCGACTCAGCGTCGTCGCTTTTCCTCTCCTCCGTCCACGTCGACAGGCAGACGGCGCGCCACCATTGGCCGGTCGAACGGACGAAGAGCTTATCGCCTCGCTCCGGCGGCCCCCTGTCGACGGGCGAGAGAAACTCCACCGGAGATCGTCGATCCGACGAGAACGCCGCCTGCATTCTCTGGTGAAAGCGCTCGAAATCCTCTTCCCAAGCCACGGGAAGCACGAAGAACTTTTCGCGAGACACGGCGTGGAGCAGGTAGACTCTGTCCACTTTGAACGCTTCGTACTTGTGAGATCCGAGCTGCTGTATTAGTGCGCGCACCAGACCCCCGTCTGAATCATCTTCTATCGGAGGAGCTAAGACGGGAGGAGCCAGCAATTCTGCAACATCCGTCTCCTCCTCTTCCCATTCATCATTGCCGCCAATCTGTTCTGCATCATAAAATTCATCTTCTTCATCTCCAGAAGGCCAAGTGCCAGCTGATGGAAAGCCAGGGCCACCGCTGCTCATACTTTCAACTACTAGTACTCTATATCAAAGAAAATCGGCACATAAATAAATCTAGCCAGCTAAAGTGCTATCGGAACAAAATGAAATAGGGTCCAACCATGGACACGAGGCAAAGACCTCAGCGTACCGATCCACAAGAGAGAAAAGCAAAAAAAAGCAAGACTTTTATTCCACGTCCATCCATATGTACAGTATGTACAGACAAGCAGGATGTAAGCAACCAAATAAGCAGTCGTTTCGAATCGTCCATTATGTACAGACAGATAACCACTGACGTCCAGACAAGGTCCCATTATACCTGACTTGAATGAAAAAAGTAATAACGCGCTGTACATATACTGCTGAATAAATACTAGTGCTAGTGCTAGTAATACTAGTGCTTGTGTAGCATCAGCAAGAATAGATGTGCGTGCGGACATAGCAGTAGAAGCATATCCTTCAACTTCTCAAAGCCAGTACGCCAGCCAAAACACCCAGGCCCAAACCAGTGACGAAGAGACCAGGGAGGATGTAGTGCGTCTCCCAGTACGACTTCTTGTTGCCATTTGATGCAGAAAAGCGACGGACGAAGTCATCCTAATAGAGACAAACAGCACCATGCACTAACTATACTGAAAATAATAGCACGTCGGGCATTTGTATCATTTAGTGGGCTACACACGTGGTGAGTAACTCCTGACGTACGGTGAATTTTGAACTTCGAGTTTCATTTTTCGTGTAGAGCATCCTCACTAGATCCCACGCGTAAAATTTTTCTCATGTGTTCACACACACGACGGTGAGTTTCAAACTCACGGTGAATTCACCGAACTCCCTATGCTTCATCGCATACTCATGGGGAATTCCCCGTGAGTTTACTCACCAAGTGTGTAGCGCGCTATTGATGCACTTGCGCTTGTATCATTGATGATCTTACGTCTGTTCTACCTACCCAGCCTCCATTTTGTCGTATCCAGGGACTGAGTCGACTGTAAACGTATCCGGTTAGGGCAGCCGGCAACAGCGACACTTGCGTTGCGTGATGTGACGGAAACTGGCGCAATCGTTCCGCCCAAGCCACGGTGAACGCGAACAAAGCCACGATTCGGCCCCAGTTTATTACCTAAGTATGTATAATACAGTTCAGTACAGCAGCGACAAACTGTCCTCTGTCTGCCATCGTGGCTCAGTCGATAAGCCGTGCGCCCCCTACTTAAAACCGTGCGTGTTCGAGTCCCACCTGGTCCGCGAACAGGCCGTCTCCCACTCCGGCCAGTAGCTCAGCAACTTGTGCTTCTGATCTCGCAGGTGCGTTGACTGCTGCTTCCCTGCCCTCCGCTGAGCCTTCTTCTGCACGGGGCAACAGTTGCTCCACCATCGTCTGATAGGCTTCCAAGTTGCGGCTGAGCATTTCCGCCACCAGATGTCGCATCAATCGACAGCATTCCGACGGCTCGCGGTGGCTGTTGCGCAGTCGACTGGCGGGATCCAGCAAGTCGACGGCCATTTCGTACACGGCCTCCTCACGACTGCACATATCTGAAGAGGAGGAAGAAAAAGAGGAAGGCGACGACGCGCTGCTGCTTTCACTCATATTCTGCAACAAGCACAAGTATGTACGTACACGTAGCCCTGCGCTCGATATTTCGTTTTCGTTCCACTACCGACATTCTCGAAAGAAAGAAGCGGCGTCCCAAGCTAGCGCAGAGCATATTGTGAGAAATTTCTAGTGGGGCAAGAATTTTCGTCGACTCTTTCACGAGTTGGGGACACCCGACCTCGCAGCAATTGCAATACCACCAGGCTAAAGGCTTCTAAAGTACGTACATACAGTAATCAAGCATGGCATAGTGATGTCACCGTAATTTTCCTGTCGAAATAGCTACCGCTGGTACGGCAAGACAAATTTACTAGCTTACCTTGGCTATCGCACAGAGGTTGGCGCAAGCTGTCAGCACGACTAGCAGCTAACAGCTGCTTCGCGGCTACTACACAGAAAACCTGCAACATGACATATTGCACTGGCCAACACGCTTGCGCAATTATCTCTAAAACGGAGAGTCCAATTACCTGGGAGATACAAAATGAATAAAGGTATGTGCTGCCGAGACAGCCAATCGATAGTTCAATCGATAAAAGCCTATAAAACAGCCGAAACAAGACAAGGGAATCATAATCTTTAATTTTAGTTGGTGGTTGGCGACACAAACAACAGCATGGATCAGACTTGCGCACGCATGCATACATACACGCACAGCTCTCAGGAACTGTATCTATGCAAAGAAAACTTGATGTCACGTAGGACTACATATACACTGCCATTTCATATGAAATAACTCACATTATTGTGGCGTAAACGTGTCAAGAAAGCCAAGCAATAGATTCAGCAGCTCATATCACAAGTTATTGGCCTAGGGCTAATAATTATTGATAATAACCAATATATTCGCGTATTGAAATCACTTATCGAACACCAGCGCATCACCCTGCCTGCCTATTCTTCCACCAATCGATCGATAGTCCATGCACGAAATACGTTCATAAGAAACTAATGGGGAATGCATGCAGGTGCATACAACGGTAAAATCAGAAAATACACCAATACATTTTCTTAGGTGAACATAAATTGTAGCCCATAGGGAGCAATGGGTTTGTACCCTAAACCTTTGGTGATCTCTCAAAAATATGGAACTCGTTACCTTGTCAATCTCTGTACACAACAGTCGTACGTACAGTACAGTACATATGCTGTAGTACATGCATATCCATATACATATGCATATATGTACATATGCATAATAAAATAATAGTATACTATTGTACCATTGCCGAGTGTTCAAAACATAACAGCAGCTTGTAAAGAAAAAAATTGGCTGATCGAGGATCACATAAACCGAACACATGTTCAATTGCATACCGTACGAACCACGTAATTGTATCATGTACCTTTGTAAACTAACGGAAACAGGGTGAAGGTTAACTCACGTCGGAGGGAAACGCGCACGGCGTACGACCGGCGTATCCATGGCTGTCCATGTCTTTTTGCGTATACCACGCTGAATGTACGCCAAACGCAACGCATGCCTCCGATGTGAACTAGCCTTGAGTGCTCAGCGTAGGTACTCTACATAGACCCCTGACCCATCACTCGTAGCCGCAGCAAGTTGCAATGCCAGACGTAAGCCCGCAACGCATCTTTGGTCTCGCGAACCACCCAGGTAACTTTATTGCCTTCGACACAAGTGATTGGGTGAGGGGTCTCTGCATGTGCTCGAATCCAAATCAATACACACCGTGCCTGCTCAACAGCGTACATTGGTACCTCGTACTAATCAGTTCACATGTAAACATGTGGAACGAGCACTGCTGAATAATTCGATTTTTCACTTGTTTGTATGTAAAATTGATCGACTTACTGATGTATGCGCCAGCACGTAGATACAGTACGTACGAACGGTAAAGTACTGGGAAAAGAAAATTTCGCATGACAAAGAAACGAAGGGCAAAAAATCCGCAAAAGTAGTGCGCGCTAAAATGACGAGTACAAGTAGTACATACAGAAAGGAAAGAGCGAGAGGAACAACAGAGCAACGTGCCAACAATAGTAACAAGGAGAAGCAAACAACAGACATGCGAAAGAACTGCAGTTCAATTTCATTGTAGCAGTATTTTAATCATGTACTTACATTGTTGCGCACGTCCGTAGTTTTCATTTTCATTTCATACACCTAATTAGTTTAGTGTACTTACTCATCATGAACGTGAATGTACGTACGTACACATATTACTGTAGATTTCAGATGACCTGTACAGCTGCCCATTCAAGTGGGCTCAGTTCTAGTGAGCGATTCATACAGAAGCGATAGACGGTGCAAGCTAACTTCCCATCGTTATTTAGGAGTACAAGCCACCCAGCCGCACTTTGTGCTAGGAGTACACACACAATCCACAAAAAAGCGCCACCGTCGACCGTTTCTGTATGAACCGCGCATTAGATTAGTCCGTTTTCTTGTTGAAAGAGGCGGCGGAGGCTCGCGTTGTGGTGGTGGCGTTAGAGGCGGCGTCGTGAGGGGCATTGGCGTTGCGCGAGGCGACCTCGCGCTCGATGAAATCCTTGAGGCGTTCCAGATAGGCCGAGTGGAGCTCGACGTCGTTGTGGCCGGCGCCGGGGACCCAGAGCGGGTCCACGGCCTTCGGACACTGCTCGTAGATGGCCAGCCCGTGCGAGAAATCGATCACCTCGTCCTCCGTCCCGTGGATCACCAGCGTCGGAGACACCACCTTCGGAATCTTCTCAATGCTGCAAGCAACCACCACATTCTTCAAGCTTCTTCTTACATAAAGTACACGCACACTATCATATAGGGTACTGTGGGGTAAACCCGGACACCTAAGCTTTTCTGAATTTGCCGCTTCAGCAAATGATGAACCAATTAGCTCATTTGAAAGAGGAGAGTTCAAGGAATCGCTTCGTAGAATACTTGTCTCAATCGGTCGTATGGTTGCTGAGATATACTAGGTGTCCGGGGTTACCCCCGTGTCCGGATTTACCCCACAGTACTACCTACCTTCACAGCCCCTCGCTCAAGGATCCAGTACGTAAAGGAAACGCACGCAACAACATTCCAGTGCACACACCGAGTATTCAGATCACATTCGAGTACAATCCGAGTTTACTATCTCGAGTATTTCGACCCTGGACACCCCACAGCGCACAGACAATATCATGCAATGTACAGTACCTGGGGAAGGCGTCGAAGCACCAGGTGCGCCTGGTGTCGGGGAAGGCGACGCGCATGCCGGACATGAGGGGGGAGTGGAGGACGACGGCGGCCACTGCCGGCTCCGTCCGACTCGCCAGGTCGATCGTCGGCACCGTCCCGATGCTCTGGCCGTACAGAATCACCGACTCCGCGCTCACCGACCCCACCCGCGTACGCAACGCCTGCCACGCCGCGTGAATGTCCGCGTACAGGTTCTTCTCCGACGGCTTCCCGCTGCTCGCCCCGTAACCTACACACCGACCACACACCACAACTCTACCCACTAGTACTTATCACAATATTCGATTTGAGCAGCTACGACTACGACTAATATTCGGTGTTTGACGGCCCTCGCCCATTCGTGTAAAACATGTCCATCGAACGAGAGCTGAGGGCCTTCCGCCCTTCGAACAGTTGTTGCCTGTCAGGCACAAAAGAAATATCGTCATCACAGGGTTGGTACCTACAGCAATTTGCACCGGGTATCGTTGGTTGGGATTTCGACTTAGCGAAAGAATCATCGCGTGAATTCAGTATACTTCTGCTGTTCTTCCCCAAATTACACTGTTGCATCTGCACTGCATACCCGACAGTTACTAATACTTTACTGTATCCATCATGCTTTGTTAGCGCCTTACCGGAATAGTCATAGCTGAACACGTTGCAGCCAACGCGTACGCCGAGACTGTAGTAAAAGCTAGCCATCTGTCCCATATCTACGGCGTTGCCGTGACTGAACAGAAGGGTGTAGCGAGCTCCGGAGCCACAACACGGTATGTACATGCAGGCGATGCGGTTGCCGCGACTTGAACGAGTGAAAAACACGTCCACTTGCTCTAACTCCGATCGACCAAATGGCCAATCCGCCTTGCCGTCCAACAGCTCAAGTGTATATCTGAAAGACAGTAGAAACAGGGAAGTTTCCGAAATAAAAAAGCCAATAAATCAGCTGAACCATGAGCATGACCCGCTTCTTGGTAAAGCTAATAGTGGATTATTTGGTGCTGGGCGGTACTATAGCTTCAATACCACGCATAAGCATACAAATACATAGCAACGGACAAGAGCATGTTTGGTAAGTGGCAGAGATGTCCATACTTCGATCCAGTTTCGTTAGATCTGAGTCGGTAAGTAGGGTCTGGTGGCATAAAAGCCAGTTTGGCCACGATGTTGCTTGGACATGGTGGGCAACAAAACAGGCAACAGAGATCCCGTAAGGAAAGATGGCCTTGCGCCGGCGCAGGAAGGGCATCTTGCACTGAAGTTCCTGACGTTGACATTATCCTTCTTCAATCCAGACTTCTTTTTTTCTCGCAAAGCTCGACACACTATGCAGCAAACAACAAACCGCAGCCGAAGTTCACCCAAACGCGACACGGCATATCATATATCAG
>JASAMW010002898.1:0-60589 GCA_030247985.1 Epsilonema sp. ZAB3_2
GGGGTATGCCCAATCCGAGAAGTTTTGGGGCGGAGAAATGGTGTTTCGGCGGTGGAAACAGAGAGCGACTGCTCCAGAAGAAGCGAACAACGAAGACTGCTTATTGGCTATTAACCGACTTGTGGCAGGAAATGTACATACGGAAGAATGCACATTTCCGCTTTGCCTATGTACATATTGGGTGTATGTATGCGTAATACTATCACACCAAACATCCTGGAGCAAAAAAAACCAATTGTCAATGGAATCAATTTCATCGACTTCACTACAAAAAATAGAAATGCCGTCTTTTGGTTCAAATTTGGCGCGGAACGATTGGACAGAGGCGAAATTGGTCAATATGCGCCCCAACTTTGTACGTAGGCATACCCCAGGAGTAGTCCTTGAGGATCTGGTTGCCGCTCGCTCGCAAGATCGAACACACGCGCCATGTCGCGTCGCCGCATGTACTCGGTCCCATCTACCCGTCTTGAACAGCGCGCGACCGCGGACTTTCCCGGTGGTACAGGGGAATGTGCACCACTACCACATCAGCAGTAACAAGGCATAAGCCACTGCAAAGCAGAGGTATCAGTGCAATGATCAACTGTTTCATCCTGAACCAAACTGTTGTTGCAAAAGATAGAGACTTCCTTTTACTTCCTTTATACGTACAGCTGATTGCGTACGTGCAAAAACGATGTAAAATTGTCTGTGCTTGCGTAGCAGGACAAGTATGATCTATGATGTATGATTGCATCTATGTACGCACTAATACAGTACTTATGTACGTGTTACGTATTAGGGTGTACGTTCATACATACTACGTACATTGTGCGCATCACATTACCTCCAAGGTGAGAAAGTTGGTAAAGCTGCGTGCCTGCACTTTGCACGTGTGCAAAGTTTCTCATAACACTTTTATTCCATAGTAACCATGGCGTACTGTAACTGTACTTCGATCATTACATATAGGCCTATGTGTTTATTATTTATTTATTTATTCACTATGTGACACAGTTATATGGTACATCTAGCTTACCAACGGTCAGCTATGTATGCAGGCCACTGTAGCGTAGACAGTACGTTGACCACTATCATAGACCGCTATTAGGAATTAGTATCACATAATATAGGCGATGCACTTGAAGAATGAACAGATTACACGAATAGAATACTATATTGGCTGTGCCGTACGTACACAGATTTAAAGGCAAAGGCTACCCTAACATCAAATTTCAAATTCTTGAATCTCAAACCCTTTTTATTATAAATTATATTTTTATTAAAGTTTTTTGCAAAAAACCGCTTTTCAAAATTCCTATCCGTTCACGAGTTATCCGTGTGCAAAAAGTTCAGTCTGAAGATGGATTCGGGAACCGGTTACGGTAGCTACACTACCGTAACGGTTGCGAAGTCCGCTTCAATACTAAAATTTATCGACTTTTATGGTCGAATAACTCGGGAACGGATAGGAATTAATTTTGAAATGCGGTTTTTTTGTAAAATACTTCAATAAAAATATAGTTTAAGATAATACAATGGGTTTGAATTCAAAGATTCGAAGGTCGATGTTAGGTTAGCCAGCCCTTGCCTTAAAAATGCTGGTTCGAACGCACAGATACAGAATATTGAAATGAATGATATTATAAAATACCGTACACAGAGTGACTGAACTGCATTATTGCATCAAAGTTTGACATCAACATGGTTGGGCAGAAGTGAACCGGCGATAGTAGTGTAAAGCATCTTAAAATCTAATCCCCTTTACAAACATCCCACGATCTTTCACCCAAAATCGACAATTTCCATTTACCACTCGGAGGTTATGATCGGACGGAACTTTACAATCATATTCCTTTCAATAAACCCAAGAAACTGGAACCCATTGAGGACATGTGTGCAGCTTTTCCACGATTAATTCCAGCTGTCGAATGGTCTCGTCAATATCGTTGTTGATGATGACAAAGTCGAAAAAGTGACCGTAGGCCTGACGCAGCAGATCACTCTCTCGAAGAAGTCGTTCCAAGCTGCCGTCCGGCTGAAAAATCAATATTATCGTGGAGTTTTATATTTTACGTTAAAACGCAGATGTACATTGAAGCAGTAATAGGTGTGGTGTTAAAAATTATGAGAGCTGGCAAACAACAACCACCACCTTTTCTAAAAAAAAATTAAATTTAACAATCTACATGTGCTTACATCTTGAAGTCCCTGCAAGTTTGGCGCAGCAATGAAGACAACAAATGGGAGTATTCTGCTGTCCTCAGCACTTTCAACGCCTGTACAAAAAGGTAATCATGGACGTAGATATGTTTATGTAGGCTTACTGTATATAATGAATCGGGAAATGACTCGTACATCTACGCAATACGTGTACTGTACGTACGTACTACAAGGGCATAGGCCTATGTCGTGACGCGTACGGACGTACGCCTTGCGTGGCGTGACGTGACAGTACGTACAGTTGTTCGTAAATCAAATCCTGTCTCAGTAGCTTCAACCTACATAGGGTACTGTATGTTATGTACAGTATGTACATCATGTTCAACAATGCCATGCGGTTGAACGTTTACTTGTGGCTCGACGTCCAAAATGGCGATCTTGTCCTGGTGATGTATTTGACGAATGGTCTCCAGCTTGGTGCCATACATGTACCTCCTCGTGCGTGCCGTACTCCAGATATTCATTGCTCTGGATATCGCTCATCATTTGGTCATAAACGAAGAAATAATGCCGCCCCTCCAACTCATCTTTCCTGGGAGGCCGAGTTGTATCTTAAATACATGCAAGACGAGCAGTGTGAAAAATATTTTCCCGTTCATTATTTCAGTGCAATATCGACCTACGGTATGACCATACGTTCCTTCCTAGACGTGCCTCACAATAATAAATCAAAAATAAATAATATTGGAGCTTAGGGAAGAAATCGGAGCACACAGTGTAAACGAAGGAGGCAATCACTGGCTCATATTCGATGCATTATATTGGGTTTCCTCAAAAAACCATTGTAATGAATATCTCTTTTATTGGTTTTTACGAAACCATTACATTGGTTTGCACCAATAAAATGGTTTCGTAAAAGCCAAAAAAATGGATCGAACATGAGCCAGTGATTGCCTCTTTTGTTTACACTGTGTGCTCCATTCTTTCCCTAAGCCCAATTATTTTTGCGCTCCTTTGCTTACGAGGTATGGGATAGGCGAATCTGTCCATGTGCCGTTGTATGAGGGTGTTTTTGATGTGTCTTCGTCCAACGCCATGCGCACCGAGAAGAACGAGCGTTTTTCGACGAAAAGCGGGCAGTCGAACCACTTCTTCGTAAGTGACCAGGTCCAGTTGGTCGAAAAGCGCAGAATGCTTCTGCAGATACTTGCTGCCTATTAGACCTTCTTCTTCTTTCCAAACCACACACAATGAGCTGGAAGAAAAAGAAACAGAAAACAGTGCCAGTACCAGTAGTAGCATAAGAAATTTGCGCGCGTATACAGAATGTGAATTCGCTGGAAATTTCTGGGTAGTCGGAGTCGAGAGTTTGAGTATGTAGTTGGTCCTTTGTGGTTTGCACTGATTTTCAGTGCCATTTTAAATCGGTGCCAGCGGGTGCTGGCGGGGTCACCAATCAAAAATTGCACTGAAAATCAGTATAAATCAGTGGGTTCATCTCGCGACCACCCAGGTTCCGCGCAACTGGTCGAGAATGCGGGCAACATTCACGCATACACATATAGGGTACTGTAGGATAAACCCGGCCACCTACGTACATAAGCTTCTTTGAACTTGCTGTGTCAGCAATAATTGGTGAACCAAGTAACTCCTTTGAACGAGGAATGTTCATGGAATCGATAATTGACATAAATAATTATAATGTCTCAAATCTGAATCGGTAGGTCCATTGGCTGCTGAGATATGCACGCAGTCCTGAAAGGTAGGTGGCCGGATAACCGGGTTTACCCCACAGTACCCCAATACATACTTTACATACCGTTATTATTGGGTGTATAGCCCCTCCAAAAATCGAGAGGTCTTATGGGTGATGGGGGTTATACACTGGGGGAATATACACTGGGGGTGGGGATATATTGTACATAGGACAAAATTTATGTTTATGAGAGGTGTGTAGAGGCATGTTTTTGAAGTCAAAAGTACGTGTTTTAGGGCATAATCGTGGTCAAAACAGGGTTATTCTAGTATAAGACATGCTCAGCTGAGCTTATAGGCATGATAGCATGGTGTAGGAGTAGCGATAGCTAGCTTATGACCAGCTTACATACAGTAGGTAGGTTAGGTACCTTCCAGTACATGGGGGGTTATACACCAGGGGGGATATACATAGGACAAAATTTATGTTTTGCCAATAGGGGGTTATACACTGGGGGGATATACTCAGGGGGATATACACCCAAAAATACGGTATGCACGCAGCCCTGAAAGGTAGGCGGCCGGATTAACCGGGTTTACCCCACAGTACCCTAATACATACTGTACATACAATTATCTTTGGACTTTTCCACGGCGAGACAGGCTGTCCTCCACTCCTGCAGCTCTGGGGAAGGAATGAGACCGGCGACGGAGGCACCCGGAGTCTGATGCCCAGCACCATGCGCTGCAGCACCCAGGGCAGGAAAGCAGGAAATGTGTCGCGCTTGCCACCAGTTATGATCGTCTTTCGATATCACCTGCATCAACCACATGGTGGAGCAAAATTCACCAGACAGGGTACTGACTGACTACTGACTACTGACTACTGAGTCGAAAGGCGTTCCATTATGCATAGGGAATCTTGAATACTGCATACAGTACGTTGAAAAAGCCAGTGGCCACGTGCGCTAAGACTTTGTGTCAGCCTGTCAGGTCACGAGGTCACCCTGTGCCCGTGGTATTCTATAGTGTACGTACGTGGACCCCGTTCAGCATCTGGGAGCGGGAAAACGCGAACGAAGAGCACGACACGCGCGCCCAAAAGTCTTAGCGCAAGTAGCGAATATCACATCACATCAATCACTGGAGTCTACATAGTGTGTATGCATCAACCTGGAGAATGTCCCCAGTGGAAAAGGCGACTCCAGCTTGAGGACAGGGTATGAGATCATCTTGTGTGGGATCATAGTCGAACTGTGCCCGTACGAATATCTCGCAGGCGGGGGGCGCCGAGCGATAGCTGGGCACGATCTTAAAGGTCACGGAGCCGCGAATCTCCCGCAGCATGTGCTGCAGACCATCCACCGTCTGCTCTGTCACGTTCACGCCGTTGATCTCGCGAATCTCGTCACCCACGTGCAAGGTTGCTACAAAAGAAAGTACAGTATTGTAATGACTCGTGTATAATCCCCTCATATACAGTACAACCCCCCAAATGGGCTACTAATTTTTTGACGACCCCATGGGGTTATAAACAAATCATTTATAGTACTCAGGGAGGGTCAGGGGTATGCCCAAATCAGGGGGCAGAAAACGATGAAGCTATGTGCGTATGTAGTTGTTGACCATTCAACATCGATTATTTTTTATCGACTTTAGTACAATGCATTTGAGGCGGAATTTGAATTTTATGGGCGGAAAGATGTTGGACAAGGGCTGAGTTATAGTCTGGCCAATAGCAGTTGGCACCTGAACTCAAGGCGCGTTGCGTAAAATAGATTTACAAATGCGGATTTCTGTCCACGCTTCGTGTACTCCTATTTAGCAGAAGTACATGCAAACTACGCAACTCGCCTTGAGTCCAGGTGCCAACTGCTATTGGCCAGACTATAGTAGGTACAATGACACAATGTACGTCCCACTTCCAATTGCAGCAGCATGTTGACATAAGAAGACATATTCTAGCATTGAGCATTATTATTTGAGATAAGAAGTAGGTAGCCTACATACTGTATTGAGCGTATTTGCAAATCGGATTTTTTGCCGTAGAAGCAATCAATACTTAGAACGTAATGTAGACGTAATGTACGTCGTGTGCATTGCATACCTTGTCTATGTATCATTCCTCCGTGCATAATGCGAGCGACGATGCAGCGTCGATCCTCGGTCATCTTAAGCGTGATGCCCATCGGCTCCTCCGTGTTCTTCTGGAACTGTACGAGACGAACGCGCGTAATTTGATTAAGTCCTTCTTCGTCGGACAAGTCCATTTCTGCATCGGACGGATTGTGATTGCCGTTGACCAAGCCTGGAACTGCTCCAGATCCACCACTGTGAGGAGGAGGAGGCGTGTTGGCAGCAGCTCCTAAGCTCACAAAAGCGCCGCCAGTCTGCTGTGGTTGATTGTGATGCTGATGCTGATGCTGAGAATGAGCCAAATGAGGTGAGGAAGAGGTCCAACAGCCGTTCTCAGCACCGCTAATCCCATAAATGTCTTGCGTGATCACATCGTAAGCTAGGAGGACAGCCTGAGAAAAAGCATACAATAGGATCATAGAAAGGTAATTATTTATTGTACCTTTACGGTATGAGTATGCAGGTAGCTTATGAGTAGCTACTAGCTACCTGCCGGAGATACACCGGATACACCTGATAGTAGCTACCTGCATACTCATAGCTACCTGAGTAGCTTTTTACAGATTTCTGAAGAGAGGTAGATTTTTGAAGAGGTACTTTAACTCTTCAAAAATCAGTTATGAGCTAAGTTGTAACAACTTTAAAACTTGCCTGTAATTGAGCACTTTGCACAAGGCTTTGAAGTTCAGCAGAGTTGGACGATGGCAGACAGCTGGCCAAATCTTCCAATACCTCTGTTGCCAGCTTCCCTACCTCAATCGAGCCGATTTCGCCAGCACTTGGAGGATGATGGTGTATTTGACCATACAACTAAAAAGAATCAGTGTCATTATTGTGTCTCGGTGAGCAGACTTTGAAATGGATGATGGACATTGCCATTAGAATTGGACATGGACAACGTTTTTCTAATCACACTCCACTAATTTGCCTGGTGCACATACTTACCCCAAGTACTTACCTACCTACGTAATTTAGCAATGTTGCATAAATAACGCTCTCTCAGCTTTCCTAATAGGGAACCATATGCAAATGGCACATTTGTATGGAAGTAACACTTTACTGTTTAATAATTTATTCCTCTGCAAATTCAGGTGGTGTAACAAACCAAGTCACCACTGGGTAGGTATTCTATCCTAGTCTTCTTCACTGCTGCTGCTGCTGACTTCACTGACGGAAATTGGGTTGACAACAGGAAACCAGGTAAGAAATTGGTTAATGTGTTGCTTATGCTGCAAGGGGTCTTCCTTCAATTCTTCCAGATTTCGAGGATCCATGCAGCAGCGAGCTCTATCGGAGAGCACAGAGACACCGATGATACACAGGCTGAATATTACGAATGCACCGCACAGGACGACAAAGAGAAACTCCTGGAACATCGCTGCTGCGGCTACAAATGCGCACTCCTACATTAATTTTTAATTTAATTTATGATGCCAAAATTTCAGAATCGACATGATGTCACGGCAGCGTCAAAGTGTCAAAAAAATGCGACAGTAAGACAACGACAAGTCCATGCAATCGCTGGCTGAATGATGAAAAAACGCGTCGCATAAGCTTGAAATGGCAAGTTGAAGGACAACAAAGCAGTTCCTGTTCAGCAAACAGTGCTTTACATATACCGTACAACCTGTAAGTGACTATGTACGGCAGGGCCGGAAAATTGACGACATAAGTTACGCTTTTATTTGAGTAGCAGAGACTTTTCACAAGGAAACAGCAGCATTATAGATTTGTAAATCTGCGTTCTGCTCCGCCGGCCGCAGGCAAAGAGGTAGGGAGGCAGAAAGGAGCGAATTCGCAGCAGCTGTTGCGGACTATGCACAGGCACTCCTGAAGTAAAAATGATCCCTAACAGGAGAAGCTGAAGTCAGCCGATGGAAGCAGCAGCAACAATATGTGCAAAACCTCACAGCCAGACCAGAAGGCAGAAGAAGCAGCTGTGCACGAGAACCTGGAGGGATTATGCCTCAGAAAGTTGGCACCCAGTTTATGTACGTACATACATGTATGGTACGGTGCATATGGCATATGTATCGTACTACCTAGCTAACTGTGCTAACTGCTGCCCAGAGAAATGAGCACAAAACAAAGCAATTATTACAAAACATCAGGAGACGATGTCAGAGAAATAGGCGATGTATTAGGATGTCACTGGGACCCAGTGTAATCCCGTGTGTATAACCTCCAGCAAGGCTACATCACACTGTACGCAAGTTGAAACAAATTAGGAGTAGGCTACCTACAGGGGTGATAAAAAAGAACTGGTACAGTGTCGAGATAGGGTATTATGGGGTGAACCCAACCCGGTCAAGGAAAATCCGGCCACCTTCAGGGCTGCATATTATCTCAGCAACCAATAAACCGACTGAAAAATGTTACATCCAATCGATTCCTAGAACCCTCCTCTTTCAAGTGAGCTATTTGGGTCAGCATTTGCTGAAACGGCAAGTTCAGGAGCATAAGTGGCCGGGTTTACCACCCCATATGGCGCGGGTTTACCCCACAGTACCCAACTGTATGCATAAATGTACATATCATACCATACATACCTCCAACAATCCTTGAAGTTTCCTGTCATTCAGAGCACTCTGATAAAAGCGCCAGGTTTCTGGGTCGTCATCGCTGGCTGAAACTCCATCCGTTAAGACAGCCAGCTGATCCAGCGAGGCCAAAACCGCATCTGCCCCAGCATGAGATGAGGAAGGCTCACCACTACCGGATGCAACTGCAGGAGTGCAGTCAAGACAGGAGGAAGCACAGCGATCTGTAGTTGACGTTAACCGGTCCCACTTTCCACAATTCACAGCCGCCAACAAATTTGCCTGCAACATCATTACAATAATTAAACTGCTAGCCAGCCGTCACAAAGCAAGCGAATGGGAACAGCTGTACGTTGAGGCTGAGGTTGCAGAGGTTGAGCTGAACAAGTGAACAAATGAGAAAATGGATAATACGACAATCGATACTTCTTGCAATACGACAATCGATACTTCTTGCAAAAAATTGATCAACGTTTACGCATGCATGCACCTTTATTTTTCGACGAACGTTGAACTTTTTCAGTTCTTCAACTGTAAGATGAAGATGCTTCCTAGAGGCACAGCGCTCCCGTTCCTACAATACAAGCAGCTATAAAGCCAATAATGCTCCAGGCCCTTTGGCACTGATGAAGAAGAAGCAACTATGGGTTAGCTGGGGTATAGACAACATTTTTTACGCCCCAAAATTTGCGGCTTTTGCAACATTTTTTTGCGCCCCAAAATTTGCGGCTTGGGGAAAGAATGTCAATACATCTATAGGCTTGCCAGAAAGAGTTGGCTATGGGACTCAAGTCGTCCTACGTAGTTTGCATGTACTTCTGCTAAATAGGAGTATGTACACGAAGCATGGACAGACCCCTGGCTAGTTAACAGAGCGAAAGGCGCGGAAGACCTTACACTTAGCCATGGATGCTGCAGTGCGTCGCTAGCTGTGATGCGTCTGTCAGGATCCACAGTGAGTAATTTCATTACCAAATCTTTTGCATAGTCAGAAACGAACATCCAAGTCCGAGATTTCAGCTGAAACACAGTAGTCACAAAAGCGGCATATGTACGTACGTAGGCTAAAGAAGAAGCGCAGTATTATAGTGTTCAGTTCACGCCCTGTTGCAATGTATGTATGTACCATCTCAAAGAAAAATCGATGACAGGGCGAAAATTCAGTTTCTCAGCAGCTAAAGAGAGTTTTTTTGTAAATTGCTAACATTGGGGGTGGCATCAAAAAGGAATATTTCCTACGAAATTCGCCTTTTCTGGCATGGCACTCAATCTAACTCTGAGGCCAAATTTTATTAGCCATACTTTTAGCGTCAATTTCTGACCTGAAAGTAATGTCAAAATTATCTCAAAACTCACCCACCTGTTTTAACCTTAATTATTTCAAAACAACACATGCTAAAACATAAATTTTGTCCAATGTACGTATTGCATATCTCCATATACTGTAAAGGTCGGTGTATAGCCCTGCAGGGCAATACAAACAAGATCAGCCAATTTGGGCGGGCTATACACGGGATCGGGCAATACAAATAAAGCTCGGGCTATACAAGGGACTTTTTACCGTCTGCTCATTTTTGCTCCAATTTTCACCCTAAATGCTATCATGGATTGAATGGTCCCGCTTTTGTATACTGATCGTTCTCAAAGCTGCCTTCGAGGCAGTAATCGGTATTTTCACTTGCTGTGCTCAGATGCCAGACCGATCCCAGATTCCAACAGCAATGATCACACTGCTAATAATGTTGCATTCCATTGTCAACCTATTTTCAGCTTCACGGGCCATACATTCCGTGGTGTGTTCTGGCCAGCAACGGGGCAAATATAAGACTTTTGAACGCAGTTCTTTGCATTGCCCGATAGCGGGCAATATACGAGCCAAAAGTGCAATATAAGCCAATTTGGGCGGGCTATACACGGGATCGGGCAATACACGGTATCGGGCTATACACCGACCTTTACAGTAACCCTCATCAGACCATTCAATTTTTTTTATGAGCCCCGTAAAAATCCTCTCCGCTTTCTTGGTTGGTAGGTAAGTTTTCGCCCGTTTTTCTTTTCTTGTGACAGAGATGGGCTTGCTGTGCTGACAGCTTGCAATGTTTTGTGATACTAATAGCGCCACAGCTGGTGGCAAGCCATCAAAGAGATTGTATTCGGGTCCTGCTTTGCTTACTGAGTATCTGCCATGTGAGATGCTGCTGAATAAATGCTGACGGACGCCAGAGAAGGGTGGCTTCCCGCACAATAGTATGTACAGTAGGACACCCAAACTCCACAAGTCCACGCCAGTGCTATAAGGCTGATTCGTCATCACTTCTGGAGCCATAAACTCCGCCTTGCCAATTCGACCTAGAAAATAGTTATAAATTTCATTGAGATAGCTTTGGGGAAGAGTCAATAGAGGTAGTCACCGTAGCGAACGAACGCTAAGTTCAGTAATAGGTAATAACAAACACATCGATTAGGCGGGGCCTTCTCCATGGAAAACTGACCTGGAACTGTACATATGTACTCAAAAAAAGAAATTTGTGGTGACTGAGCTGAAGTCATTCAGCCGTGTAGTTCAATGGTTAGGGCGCTCGCCTGGAATGCGGGAGGTTGAGCGGGTTCGGGTTCGATTCCCTGGCGCATCTAGCATTTTCCCAACTGGTTCATGTATGAATGTCACATGCCACTAAATGTCACAAAGATGACACTGTGCTTGCCTGAAGTAATAGTAGCTCCTGGAGAGTGAATTTGGACGGCTCGACTGAATGCACCGAGTTTGACTGGAGCTGAGTTGTCTTTGCTGGCTAGAAGAGCTGCATCAGGGTTCACATTTCGATGCAGGACACCTCTTTCGTGCATGTGCACCACCGCACTCAGCAGCTGCTTCATGTAATGACTAGAAGAAGAAAGATAAGGAAAAAATAAAGTAGGAGTATATATCATGTATGTACATTTTGTGGTACCAGTAAGTACTATATTATTGATAATACGATATGTACGTACAATACTTTTGTAGGCCTACCGAGTGACCGTATACAACATGATTGTTTCGAAACGTACGTACTGTTCATACGTACGAGTACTACTGTCCATACGCATGCCTTAATGCTTGCTTATGCTTATGCTTATATGTCTTAATAGAGTACACCCGCGCTAAAGACTATTCCATCATGTCTTGCGTCTTCATACGCATGCCATACAATGCTACTGTACTGCTTACCTCGCCACTGCTTCACTGTACACAAATCCGGCCATGGCTCTTTTGACAATTTCATGGCAGAGATCCATTCCGTCCATTAGCTCGAACAGCATGTACACGCAGCCACCAAACTGATAAGTGTCCATCAGCTTAATGATGTTCGGATGCTTCAGCCGAGTGCATATTTCCACTTCCTTTTGCAGGTCTAAAAACCGCACAGGAAAATAATCTGCTACAATCACAGTTTCCGCCGGCACATCAATAACAGTCGTAAATGTGCTAAAAAAAAGCAGGGCAGGATGATTTGTTTGTCTGGAACTTGCGGCAACTAAAGCAAATCCTTGCATTGCATGTAAATTTCACAGATATAGTATATTATATGTACTGTGTTGTGTACGTCTAATGAAACTTCGAAATGATTCTTGCTGGCCGATAATATTCATGATAAAGCAATGATGTACGATGGGTCAGACCAGAGAGAATGTAGATGGTGAAACACTATTTACTTCCACAACGTTTCGCTAAACCAACGTTCTAAGAATACCACCTGAGGCTCCAAGTTCGGTGGAGCGAAACGTTGTGGAAGTAAAGTGTTTCACCGACATTCTCTCTGGTCTGACCCATCGTACGTACATCATTGCTCTATCATGTGTACGTCCTGTACGTGCATACCGTCCATTGATAATCCCAGGCACTTTACAAATCTTTGAATATCGATAATTTTCACTGCATACTGCTGCCCATCTCTTCGGTCAACCACTCTGTGTACCACACTGTATGCATCACTGGAAAAAACCGTACATTTTGGGCATGTAATTTTGATAATATTTGGATTTTTTATGTACCTAATTGTACACTTATGCAGTAGTTCTTACTTTCCAAGAATTTCACAAATTTCAAAATTTTGATGGAAGACGTCCTGGCTTCCTGCCATTGTGATAGTGGTTGTAGTCATGGAATGTGGTGATGGAAGCTTGATTATAGCATCTTTAGCAGCAGTTTGCGAAGTCAATTCTGTTTGAGAATGCACCATTCACACTAGCTGGTCAATCCGTTACACTCCATCACCCAATTGTATTCAGCTCCACATCATGTTCAATGAATTGTTCACTTTCCAGTTTTGGAAGCTTCTCAGCTTGAAACTTTGGCTAAAATATTCACCCAACCTGCAAAGGTATGGGAACAGGAAGGACTCGACATTCACACGACTATGCTGGAGTTGAGCAATGATTGAAACATATTTTCTTTTTGCATGCGCAAACGTCATCACTGCTGTGTACATTCCCATTGCAATGAAAAATGTGATTTCCGCATCGGCGTATAAAGATTCTCAATGAGAAATGAGAAATGGAGAAATAAAATCCTGCTGCGCTGCGGTACCTCGAAATATTCAAATCAAAAGTAAATAAAGCATTCGTAGAGGTGTACATGTGCGTGCAGTGCATACGTACATACCACATACTTATCCCTTAGACGGTCGGCCGGGACTTATATGTCCCAGCAAATTATCCTCTTTCAAAACTGCTCACGAATCGTGTAGAGTGATTTGAAAAAAGTCGATGTTCACGTAATTTCGGCTTCAACGATTTTGTACAATTTACGCGACCTTTGAAAATTTTCAAACTCTTTACACGATTCCTGAAAGGGTTCCCGGTTTTCAATAAAAAGGGTCTACACGATTCGTGCGTTTTTACACGATCCAGCCCGTCTTTTTTCGAAATTGTTTACACGACCCATACAACTTACGAATCATGTGAACATTTTTATCCTTACATGATCTTTGCTCATTTTAACATGCTTTGTGTTTTTTCTGCTTCTCTTTGTTTACACGACCTGTTCTCATTTTTACACTACCCAGAGTTGGAAGAATCTGACAATGACTAAGAATTGTATGTGGAACATGTAAGTGAAAGTATGTCGAGCATGCAAAGTGATGAGTGAATCATGTAAGAAAGTGAGAGGTTGGAAAAGGGGAAAAGTTATGAATGGTGTAAACGAATGAAAAGATGATGTATATGAGCATTGGACAGAGGAAAAATTACACGATCAAAAAAATAAAAAGATGCAAATTTACATGATCTGTGAAAATCTTGGTGATGTAAAAAAGTGAACAAATAATGTAAAAATATGAACAAATAGTATAAAATTTGGAACATTACACGATCGGGGCTACACGATTCTGGCGAAATTTACATGGTTGGTGGCCGATTTTTTTTCACGATCCGTAAGAGGGGGTGTACAATTTACGCGATCTTTCAGAAATTACATGGTCGCAAAAATGAATCATGTAGAGGCAATTGAGAATTGCTCACGGATCGTGTAAGGAATTACACGGTTCGTAAGCCGATCGTCTAAGGGATATCGTTTGTGATAAAAACTCGAGCACAAGGTAGTACCTAGTAAGCTTTAAATTCAACAGAAGCGACGACGTAGCTCATTCATCATTTGAACGTATTTTTTTCGGTCATACTGACAAAAATAACTTATGATAATGATAGATATTAAGCTAGACACAACAGATATACTCAGCAAGAATAATTATATAGATTTGTTGATAATACAGTAACCGTGCTCAATCGCGGGAATATTCAGTCCACTGTGCCTCACAAGATGTACGACCAACAGAAGGAGAAGAGATAAGGCATTACACATTTGTACCTACCAAGTCCTGAATAAAATTGGCATCTTTGGATTGTTGCGCTCAGTTTCGCTTCTTACGTCATACACATATTCTGCAACATAGTACGTACGTAGTACGTATGTACATATACTCGTCACACATACCCAAACACATAGCCTAGGGTAGCTAACATCTACTAGCTAACGCAATGGAGCTTCATTCGCGGCTGGTCGGCATAGCGAAATTATATACTTTCTGGGGCAAAAATCCGACACACAACGTTGGATGGAAAATGCGCCTCCTACTAGCAAAGCAGTCTGACTTAACTGTGATGTGAACTGGAGACTCGCTAGCTCGCATTCCGTCATTCGCGCACAATGTGTAAGCTGTATTTAGCTGGGAGCTGGGAAAAGCAGCTTGCTGCATACAAATCGACATCCGAATCGATACATACAACGTAGTCAGGCTTACCCCACTGCAAGCGAGCGGGCAAAGAAGACGGTTGGCTGTTGAAGAAAGGGACACAAATTGGCTCCCCCTACCGTACGCAAAACATTTCAACAGCGAAAATGGGCGAAATAATTTTTTTCTGTAAATGTGATAATCTGTCAAATCGATTGACGAAAGCTTACGTAGATCAATTCCTACTTTTGCTACTACAGTATGCTGGTTGGGCTCGCCTAATTTGCGTCATATTAAGAGGTCGAACTGCCGTGTATGGTTGGTGTACTACTTATTCTATTCTTGCGATCACAATGTCAAGCACCACTAGACGCGAAATTCAAAAGGCATGCGTTTTCGCAACTAGGCAATAGGCATAGTAGGTAGGTACATACTCATGGCACCCCAGTCACCAATATTATAGTAGACGCTAAATATGTACTAATTTCAAAATTTTAGCACACAATAAACAGGCAAGCAACAAGTTCCCTTTGGTAATATTAAAATTAAATAAAATTAAAATTACATTGCACAATAAAAAATAAAATAAAAACACGACAAGACAAATTTTTTCTCGAAATAAAGCAAGGCTCATCCACAGAAAGCCCAGCGGAGTCAGTGAATGGAAAAGCAACACTGAGAAAAAACCTTTAGAAAGCAAGGCCGTACGTAATATTCCACCGAAAGCAAGTACGAAAAGCTCCATTTCTACAGGGTACGTACATGTATGTACATAACGTTGTATTATGTTCATACAGTGTACAAGAGGCACAGCACAAGGGTATATTGCGCTTGCCAGCATCAGGATCTGTTCTTGCTCTGTTTACACAAGAGTCTGTCTGGGCCAAAAGCAGAAAACGTCAGTACCGTAACGCTGCAAACCCCGCCTCATTGCACAGCCGTCCATCCATATTCGAAAGCATAAACTTTGCGCAAGCCCCAAACTACACGCCATAAAGTGGGCTTACACAGTATTGTGCAAGCTGAAGCTAACACATCGGTTTACGGTCACTTCGTTGCGGGTTTTGGTTGCGGACGTTTAGTTGCGGACATTTCGTTGCCGCGGTCACTTCGTAACGAGAACTTTCGTTGCGGGTACTTTCGTTGCGGACATTTCGTTGCGTCGTCGTCTGGTCATTTCCTAACGAGAACTTTCGTTGCCGGTCATTTCGTTGTGGGTCAGTTCGTTGCCAGTCCAGAATTGGTCAATTGGTCGTGAGAACTTTCGTTGCTGGTCATTCTGTTGCGAGATTTACCTAAGCCTAAGCGTAAGCCTGCAACGAAGTGCGTGGCAACGAAGGTACTCACTACCAACTGACCAAATCAAGGCCGGCAACGAACTGACCCGCAACGAAATGACCGGCAACGAAAGTTCTCGTTACGAAATGACCAGACGACGACCGCAACGAAATGTCCCCAACGAAAAACCCGCAACGAAAGTACCCGCAACGAAAGTTCTTAAAACAAAGTTTTTAACGAAAGCTCATTACGAAATGATCACCGCCGCAGCGAAATGTCTGAAACCAAATTTCCGGCAACCAAACGACCGTACCTCAACACATCGCCGTTGCTGTTGGCATCATTATACCACTACTGTACACAAACACGTATACCAACGACCCAAAATAACCACAGTACACTTGTAGACCTCTGCGTAATGCTGGACCTACATGTACAAAGTAACCTATGGCGCGTGCGTAAACAAGACAATTGCTAATGAGTGGACCTCTCCTTTCGCAACTCTGCGTTCGTATGCGCCTTACTTTCTGCAGTGCGTGGACCGCTGTGTAGGTCCAGCATTACGCAGAGGTTTACAAACGTACTGTGGTCCAGCAAAACGAACGGCTCCTGGCGTGCTTTCACTACATAAGTTAGCTGTACTACTGTACTGCACTTGTGTTGAGAGAAAAATTTTATTTGTCAATTTTTTGACGTTCTATTGCCGATAGCATAGGGCAGGCACGTTCAATATTTTCACGATAGCATAGGGCAGGCTGCTGCATCCACCCTGAAACCCGAGTGGCTGAGCTGCAGTTATTTCCGAGCATTGCATTTTGTGGTAAAATCTTTTACAATCAGTCGGGCGAGAGGATGGATGCCACAGCTAGCGCTCGCTTGCAGAGATCATCCACCGTTTATACATACTGTACATACAGTACGTACAGTTATCAGCACATACAATACGTATCACCGAATATCGTTACTCGCTACTCTCCATGATGTTACAAATCGATTTATTTTGTGAATGACGCAATAAAATAAACAGATAATACAGTACCGTAGGTACAGTAACCTACAGAACATGTACAGTACATACATACTGTACATATGTAGTGTTTACGGTATTGTGGATTTTATTGCATAGAACGTGAAAGAGGATGTTTCCTATCAATTTCACGGGTTTGTGCAGATTCCCCCCCCCCCCCCCCAACAGAACAGATACCACATTGATGGAGCAGCCCCATATTTCCCCCCTCCCCCCTAAGTTTCCCCACCTCTACGTAAGGCCAAAAAAGAAATTAGGTACATTGCATAGCTCTGGTGCGTGTTCAACGCTCAGACTAAAGTACATACACTGCAGCTGCATCACAAAATACAAAGGAAAAGGCCACTGGCTGCGCATCACGATCCAAAGTCGCTACTTTTCTCACTCTCCACATCAATTTCATCCATGGCTGGCACTGACGTGTGCTGCAAATGCTGCGCGCTTCCGATGTTTTTCGTCAGGCGAGCCAACACCGACGGACTAGTCAATTCTTTCGATTTCATCTCCTCTTCCTCTCCACACCTAGCACTTGTAGGATTCTGAGGCATGCAGGAAGTTGCACCTAGATGCGGGAGGGTCATGCCCCGTGCCAGGGGGTGCGCGTGCCCGTGCCTGCCCCCGCCACTACCTTCCGACCACGACTGAGGCGACTCATCCTCCTCCTGAATGACGTCACTGGCATTCTCCTTCTCCGCTCTTCCCATGGCTACCGGCAGCTCCGTGTTGAAGCTCATTCTTTTAAAGGTCGGTTCATTTTTGAGCTGCAGGTGTTGCTGTTGCTGCCTCTGCAGTTTGCCCCGACCTGCATTCGCTGACGTTGATGCAGCTGTGCTCCACAAGTTACCATCGCCTGATAAGATCATGTCTTTATGGTGGTGCTGAGCAAACAGTTTTTGTTGATGGTTCGAAGGAAGGATGGATGGCTGCGTTCCTTCTGGCGGCCTGACCATGAAGACGCTCAGAGGGTTTTGCTCCAGGGGTCCCCCGCGCGAGAGCCCCTGGGGCATAACAGTGGGTGAGTGCATTAATTGCTGCTGATGAAAGAGCACTTCCCCTGCATCTGAGGAGCTGTAGTCCTCGGTCGTGGTATCGGTGGTGCTTCCAATCCCCGCTTCTGCAGCAGCCGCTGCAGACATTTGCGCCAGACGCTGCTGCTGTTGCAGCAAAAGTGCTCCTGCAGGTCCAGACAGGGCCACCGCTTTGAACATGTTGTTGAAGTTGTGCGCCGGTTGCATGCTATTTTGCTTCTGCTGCCCGCTCCCAGAGTCGATCTTGGGTGGAACGGAGCCGCTTCTCTGCGCCAGCTCTGCAGCAGGCTTGGCCGTTTGCTGCAGCTGCGCCAGTCTTCCACCACCTGTACCACCTTCTGCTCCTACTATCGCTCTCTCTCCCTCTCCTCCCCCTATGCTCTGTCGCTGCTGTGGCGTGACAAGGCCAGTGGGCATCTTGGCATACAGGTGCGGCCCTACTGCTGTGGTTGTACCGCCTACACAGCCATCGAGGCCTTCTTGAAAGGAGAAGTGCATCGGATAGCCAATGCCTGGAACCTAAAAAAAACATGATAAAGCGATTGCAGTACGATGGGATCAGACCTGGAAAAAACAACGAATAAAACAATATGTAATGATATTCTTCTGCATAATGTCTTGTACGTAGGTAGTATTAATGAAGTATGCCTACCGAATATGGAATGCTCATGTCCCCGCTAATTTTCGCCTCAAGTGTCTGCATTCGGTACACCAGTCCTTGCACCTGCTCCAGCAACTCCTTGTTAGCCGCGAGCAACTGGTTGCTTCTGGTCTACAACATGAGAAACAGAATACAGTATTGTACGTAAAGTGCGTACGTATTTACAGTACGTACATACGATACATACATAGGTACGTACCTACATACAGTACAATGGTATACTAGGTACGTCATGTACTGTACGTCAGTAGAGTACTATAGCAGGAGGAGGTGACACCACCTGAGCTTTGAGCCTAGCCGCTGTCTCTGCAGCAAGCTGATCCCTCAACAGCTGGACCTGACAGCAAGCAACCTACAGCATACAAACAAACCAGCAGCATTGGCACAAATCATACAGTACACGTACAAGCAAGGTGTACATCGGTACAACGAATCATTCCTTGTTACCTGCGTTTGCTCTTCAGCCTGTTCCAGCTGGTTTTGAAAGAGGGACATGCGATAGTGATCCAGATGGCTGAGGTACCCTGCGCATTCGTTGCATCTTGCGGCGGCAGTCGTGACCGCCGTAGGCATCGTGTGATGCATCACTGTGCTCACGCTGGTAGGAGGAGAATGGGGTGGTACAGGCGGAGGAGGGAGGGAAGACAGATGCTGCTGTTGCTGTCGTTCTGACTGCTGAGCTGCAGTCATCAAACTGAGATGGCTGAAGGGATAATACTGTCTCTGCTGCTGCAGAACCTGCTGCATCGCATCCAGTGCAGCAACTCTCGGTGGCTGTGTCTGCAGCGCGTAGCTGGTGGAGCTCGTTGATGGCTGCAGACCAGCTGCAGATGTTGAGGGTCCAGGCTGCAGGCCGCCAGCTGCAGAGGTTGAGGGCACGGAGGAGGAAGAAGCGGAGTGAATGGGAGCTGCAGGAGGCTGATTGAAGTGGGAGGAGCGTGTGGCCATAGGCCAGGCTTCGGGAACAAAGCGGTCTTGCATTGATTGCTGCTGGGGCAGTTGCTGTTGCTGTTGTTGTGGTTGTGGTTGCATAGGGACCGGTGGCATCAGATGAGCGCTAAGTGAGCCGGTTTCGATACCTGTACATTGTAATCGATATTTATGAAATCGATATTTATCAATTAAAATTGTGAGATCATAAATATCGATGGCTTTGCAACAACAGTAGTTCATTGCTCCAAATGGTAGGATGGGGTAACCTTTGGCATCCTTTGCTCCACTGTCCACAGCCGCAGCCATCACTGTACTGGAGAGGCTTTGATCATCACTGTGCATTTTCTCGTATGGCTACAAAATTCAGTGTGGTTACTGGCTGTGGCTGGCTGCATAATACAGTACAGTATCTAGTATTCTAGTGTCAGCGTGGCACCAGACTTTTTCAGTTGACCGTTTGAGTCCTTGCTATGTACGTAATGTACAGAGTGTCTCAAAATAAACCGAACACTTTTCCATGCATGTAACTCTGGAACCACACGTTAGACTTTTATGCGGTTTCTTGTATTTAGTAGCCAAGGCTTCAACTTAGACGTTTACAAAATTTCAGCTACTAGGTCCACATACTTCAGAAATTACGACGGTTTGAATCTCGAAGCTCAAAATCGACGTTATTTCATTAGTATGGAGAAAAATTACGGTCTTATTTCTCAAGATACCTTGTTCCATGCGTTTGCTATGCTGCCACTGGGGAAAATGCATGAGATACACATTTCCTAGCATTTTGGGACATCTTTTTTCATTACAAGACTTATTTTATTTTGGACCATGCACAGGAGGCTCCTAAATCGGCACTACCAGTTCGAAAAACTCTCGTTTTTGACCGCCGGAGAAAGGATGTGTTTGAGCAGCTTCCACTGGGCCTATGAAGCTAAGATTTTGTACACATCTAGTTGAAGTCTTGGCTACTAAGCACAAAAAACCGCATGAAAATCTAACGTGTGGTTCCAGAGTTATATGCAAGGAAAAGTGTTCGGTTTATTATGAGACACCCTGTACAATATTGTAAGTGGCCCAATGCACTAGAAGGCAAAATTAGCATGTCGGGTTCGATTCCCGTTCGGTCCTACGGTATTTCTCTCCCCCCCCCTTTTCGGGGCCCGGCTATCGCCATGCACGAAACGGAACGCGGCACGTCACAAATCATTCTCAGATCATTCGTCACAAATCATTCGTCACAAATCATTCGGAATGCCCATTGTCCTACTTTATTGGTGGAAGTTGTAGCCGGTAGTTGCATTTGAGAAGAACTTGCTTGAGCTGATGGAGGAATAGGAGGCGACGGAGACCGGGATATGGAGCGCATCTCCTTCATTTCATCAAAAGTCCCCATCAGTGCTTCTAAAACGTAAGACCAGGTCAGAATACGCCGAATTACTTAATGATGATGACATTTTAAATTAAAGGTCTGTTTTAACAGACTATTTTTTATTTTAGTCTATTTTTAGACAATTTTGACCTTTTTCTCTGATGAGGGAACCAATGTCATCGTCTTTGGCAGTGTCTAGAACTGTGGCGCGCTGCTGATCACTGTGCGATGACTCTTTTTCTTTCTTCTCGACTTTGTGGCAAACATCGAAGGCTTGACCAATCGTCCTTACCACTCGCATGGCTTGACTCTACAAATCAAGTAGCCTACATATACTAATTTACATACACCGTTTCTCATTGTCATGGGCAACTTACCTGTCAAGGTATTTAACACCTACCACGAGGAAGCCGTCATTGTTGTCAACAACTTTTACTTTTGTTGTCGGATTGTTGTCGGATTTTGTAGGTTGGTGGTCGCACCCGACAACAACAGTAAAAAATCCGACAACAAACCGACAACAAACATTTTGTACCCGACAACAACCATACAAAATCCGACAACAATCCGACAACAAAAGAAAAAGTTGTTGACAACAATGACGGCTTCCTTGGGGTAGGTGTTAATGGAATGTACATAGACATTTCAAAGGGAATGCAATTGCGGCTATATTTTGGCAATTTTTGTACTGATTAGTAACCCAGGGTTCCACGGTCACCAAAATTTTAATTAATTTAAATTTTAATGGTAATGGGCGCAATGCGCGTCATGAACGGATGACAACTACTACCTAGTAATTAGAATTACGGCAGTTCAATCTTAACCACCTCCAGGTCAGCGTTTTCATCCACACTCATTGAGGCCTTCCTGGCAGGTCCCCACTGCACAAATTTGGGCTTCGAAGGTTCCCCCACGCTGGAGTCCCTGGCTTTGGCCATCAAACGCAGGTAATAGAAACGCGATTCTGCCGACGAAGCGCCCATTTTTGCGCCACCACAATTTTGCACAGCACCCTCCTTGTGGGAAGAAGAACGGCTTTACATGAGTACACGAAAGGAACGGATGGTGAGCAAGCGCAGCAAAAGGCATAAATTTCGCTTTCCCTTTGTTTTCTTGCAAGCAGACAACCCAGCTAATAGCAGAAGCCTAGTTTTAAGCCGCGGGCGCTGTTCTTTATCACACACACACTACGAAGAAGCCTCTCACGTTTTGCCCTGTGTGGCCCAGAAGAGCAGAGGAAACGCCAAACTTTTTTACCACACGCAGGGCAGAGCAAGATTTAAACGTGTAAAATCGGACCAGCTCTGCTTTTACAGCTGCTCCACTAAAGGTATTATAGGCCCATATCTTGTAATGTATGTACGTGGCTGGCATGCAGGTACTGACGTCATTGGCAGGGCGCGGCACGTCATTTGGATCAGCGAACGGAATTGAAATGCGGAACGCGTGGCAGAAATCTCAATAATATCGAATATTGCGATGATTTGTTGATAGTTGCGTTGATTTGGATGCATGCAACTTAAAGGTACATAATATACGTGATAAATTGCACGTATAACCAACCATTACCTACCGTAGCACTTGGTAATCTAACATACCTTTTTGGCGCATTTAAAAACATTGCATTTGAAAGAGTTTGTAGCTCCATCTCTGGCAATGTAGCTAAAGATTTGCAAGTCTTGGGAATCATGAGACACATAGAAGATCCTAGAAATGCAAAAGGATCCCAAAAATTAAATACTGTACGTACACAGGCTTAGTACGTACGTACATACGTACCATTGGCTAAAGCAGGACTGAATTTCATGCGACTGTTACATTGCTTACCTATAAACTGGATGAAACATGACCAACAGTTGACCTTCGTCCCATGCAAACGGAATTTTCTGCAAAATTGTATTATTGACATGACGCACAGTGTAGTCACAATTAATTAACCCCTTCCGTAATCTCAGATGACCGCCTGGTCGCATACATCCTTTGCGGCCACCCCAGCTACGGCTGTGGCCACTACCCGCGGCTATGGGTGGCCACGGCCGCAGGGTGGCCGCAAGGGGTGTATGTGGTCAGGCGGCCATCTGAGATTACGGAAGGGGTTAACGACGTAAAATTGTCGAATTAATGTGTTTTTTGCAAACACTTTTGTTTTCTCTTTCTGCGAAACGTCGCAAGGACCTTTCTGTCTACCTTTCGCTTCCGCAGCACAACTTTCACTCCATCCACAGAAATAGTGATGTCAACCTTTTTCTTTTTGATTCCTCTTGCCTTGAATTCATACTGTACAAAATATGCTTTGTTAATATTTGACAATAGTATAATCAAATAGTCACTAACTAACACCATATTGCAGGACCAGTGTAAAATTTTTTAATTAGCATCCAAATCCGGTGGCCTTACCCTCACTCTTCTCATTGAAGCCACGATTTCAATTCGACTTGAAGGACGAGGAATTTCCATGCTTCCTATGTACTGAAACGAGCAAACAGCGGAATGGATAAAAATATGAATGAGAACTATTCGGCGCATTTCTTTCTATTAAATGTGAATGGGACATTACATAAAGCATTGCAGTACGTACTATTGTACGGGCATACCAAACCTATGCGTAGGGATCATGGGGTAAACCCGGTCACCCACGAAGAAAGGACGCCGTTCATGTGGCCGAGTTTCCCCGACCCGGTTTACTCCACAGTGGTGCGCTTCAGACGTGCTCCGAATTTGCTCTGATCGAGTTCGCTCCGAGGTTTGGAAAGACTTTGTTTAGAACCGAAACGAACGTCAATCACTCACACGTCTTCGAATTACATACAAACTCGGTTGTTCACACGCACGTTTCGAAAAACGGAGAGCGAGTTCGGTGCGAACTCGGAGATTTTACATGTTGAAGCATAGTCAGCGCTCTCCGAAATCGGAGCGAATTCGGAGTTCACGTCTGTAGTGCACCAGTATCTAATCTACCTTTGCTTCAAAATGAAGGCCATGTTGAAAAGCGAGTTCGTTGTGCAGGGGAACGCGACAGTCGTACAGGTCATCCGTGATAATGTCATAGGCACCACGTTTTTTCGTGGGCATTATCGGCGCATTGCGTTGTCATGAGGAGCTACGTGTCGTGGAGTACCAAGAACTCATCGAGCTACAGTAGCCGGAGACCAAGAACTCCTAAAGCTACAGCAGACACATGTAACAACAGTGTCGCAGTTTTGAAAGGAAGACGCGAAGCTGTCAAGATTAAGATCATGGACGACAGAAGACCACTGGTCAGATCAAGGTTGTAATGGATGGTTTATTTTCCCTTTGAAAGCGCCGAAAGATCAAATTATTTTGACACCTCTCACGTTGGGCTTCCAAATGAAAACGTTGCATTATCCTCCTTCACGCTTTTTCATTGCTGGTGCTTCGGCTATTGGCAATGACGAGGTAGGGTAGCAGATTCAGTAAACTTCAGAAAGCATTGTCATCAAAAGCAGTGGCAGTGGGTTCCTGTATGAACGTCTGTAAAAGTAGCAATTGAGCCAAATAATGCATGTTTCATAATATCTGCAGACGCAGAGCGCGATGATATAATACAGGGTATCATTTTTAGGGGTAAACCCGAATTTTATTGGTGGGGAAATGCAACCCACGTGGAACTATACGCCTTTCAGCAATAATTAGGTGGCTGGGTTTACCCCATGGTTATGATTACCCCACAGTACGCTTTGACTTTACTACACTACACGATCTTTGTTTAGGTAGTTGCTACCACGAAAACCTTGTCATCGTGTTTACGTATGATACACATACATACCGTATTTACCGGTGCATAGCCCCCCTATGCATAGCCCCGGGCAATATCGCGATATTTTGGTTCGCAATTCAGGATCAAGATGTCACATGTCTTCATGTTCCTATGTACAGTACGTGGAAGGTTTTATAAATGGACAAGCGGATATAATTAAAATTAATCCTAATGTGAGAAAAGTGTCGCGGTTGAATTGTCAACAACTACAAACATGTCAAACATGCAAAATAACGGTCGAACATCGAAGAGAACACAGAAGCTAAAAATCTGTACGTACGTACGTAGTGCAGTAGCACCAGCAGCTGTACGTACGTACGTACGTACGTAATGTATGTATGAGAATGAGAAGAGAAACGCGTTGTTACATCTCTTCAGGTCAATGGAAATTTTAATCCCCAGAGAGCAAGCTCATCAAGAAAGCTGACATCTTCTCGAACGCAGGACGACGGCAAAATTAACGCTCATTGTTGGATGAGCGAGCATCGGGCCGCTTCGCTTTTCCTTCCTGAGCTAGCTTTCTCCTCTACCGATGCCCTGATGATAAAATTGTATACGCAATCTCTTACTGTTTCTGAAGTACTGTAATGATTTGTGTATAACCACACGTCTCGCGTATAACCCACCGTGTTATGCCGCGTTCACCAGATGTCCGTAGATTTGTCCGTCCGTCCGCCAACCTGTAACGTGTCCGTCCGTCTGTCAACCCAACCCATGTACGCGTCAACAATCGTATGCTGTATGCATGTGGGTTGACAGACGGATTTACGGTCACGTCTGGTGAACGCGGCATTATGTCTATTATGTACCTTATTGGGCCATGAGTACAAAACTTTCTTTGGTCCCACAAGAACTAAGTGGCCGAAAATGCGTGTCACCCTAAAGTGCGAATTGGTGATCGTGATCTCGAAGATCATGACATGACCCCTAAACAACTAAATCGCCGACTAATATGTATTTTGTTTGACAATCTCATGGGGTTCTCGTTCTATACATAAATCATTACAAAAGTACGTACGTATTCAAGGAAGTAGATTCGACAGCAAATTTGTGATGCGCGGCACGATTTGGGGGATCCGGCTTTTTTTTAGCACAAGAATATTGATGTTGTGAATTTTTGGAATAGTGGTAGATTCAGTACATGTAGATACAGTATGTACTGTATATGTACGTATTCGTTCAAATACACATTGTAAAGCTCAGCTACAAATTGAAAAGAAATCACAAAAGTGATAATAAGAGGTCCAACAAAACCGTTTTGGTCGGTCGCGATCGAACATAGCGATTGGAAATCGCGAAGAACGGCTCTGCTCAGCGCAGTTTCGCTTCAAAAGGGACTGAAATAGTGATAAAAGAAAGTGAAAATTGTGAAATGAATACACAATTTAAAAGTTTGCACACAAAAAGTAGAAGGTGGCGGAAGCCTGGCTGGAGCAGCTAAGCTAGGAAGGCGCGCGGCCAGATGTATCGTTTAGCAGCTTTCAGATACAACATATACAGGGTGTCTCATAATATACTGTATATACTCCGGGACTTTCCGCGGTAATAAACTCTCGAGCTAAAGCTCAGATTTCAGTGCGGTGTCTTGCATTATGCAGCCAAGGCTTAAACTTAGATGAAATTATAGCTATCAACTCCTGCCAATTTTTTTTAAGTGGCTCAGGGCAATCCATCCACACGGCTAAACGAGGGAAAAACTGCAGAAACGGGACCAAAACTTTGAAGACCAAAACAATAACCAATGAAGCTACGCAGATGAAATTTTGAATGTATGTATCTAAGTTTAAGCCTTGGTTACACAATAGGAATAACTGCATTGCAAATCTGAGCTTCAACTTGAGAGTTAAGCGCGGAAAGCCCCGGAGTATATTTTGGGACACCTTGTATAATATATACAACACAGATAAGCAGCCATGCAAAGTGATGATGAGCAGCGAGCAGAAGATGCGCCGGCACGTATGTGGATGGACGTCACATCACGGGAGGGCGGGCGCGCAGATATCTGCGAAAGCGCTAAGCTGAACTACGTACATATGTACATGTAGCTGAAAAGTGGCAGGAATTATGGACCGGCGCTTGACGTGGGGTGTGCTGTGCAGTGGAGCGCAAGCGAAGGCAGGCAAAAGGATGAGGGCAAAACAAGCGTGCCGCCTTGGAAGCCCCGCCCGATACCCACGCATCCGTCCATATATCCTCTTCGGAAACCCATCCAAAAGTTGTTGCAGCTCCCAAGGAGAAGCCGTCAGTCACGTTCGCGCGCTACGCCGCTAGCAGCTATGCGGGCGAAGGGCGCGCCGATATGGGCCCGCGGCACAGCTGAGGCACCCAACCCAGCCGGGGGGACGAAAAGAGTAAAATAGCTACCGAATAGGCCCATCCGAGCAACAGTTGCGCTTTTGGGTTTCCTTTGCCCGCGCTGCGCAATTTACATGTAGGCAGCAACTCCCGCAAAATGAAAATAAAGCCGGAAACGCGGCGGGAATAGTCCGTGAATGAAGTTCTATTTTTCGCAGCACGGGCAACCTCAAAGACGATCTCTGGGACGGAATATGTGTAGCGATGTACCGATAACTTGCAGGGCGAGCGCAAAGCGAAAAGGCAGCAAACGCTTCATATACTTAGTGCGATGTGTACGTACATAAGTATGTATACATACTCATCTTCGCTTTACTGCTCATCTACACTTCATAATATGTATACTGATACAGAAGTGTTGCCTCAACCTTCTGGCGCCTTCGGGGAATATATACGCGCCAACAGCTCCAAGGGTTCATCACATTACGCGCTGTAATGCTTTTTGTATACACCCGTCATCTCTGGGCATATTCCGCCGGGCTAATGAGGCATTTTGCTTTTCCCCGCAGCCAGTTTCGAATAAAAAGCATGAAAATGGTAATAAACGGCTTTTGTGCTGGTGTACGTATGTAGTGTCCGTTAGCTCATATATGCCCAGCATTACAATAACGAGGATAAAATAGACGAGACATGCCAAAGGAACGCGGAAAATTCTTCACAACTACACATGCCCTAAATTAGCCATGTACATCATGGTCGAAGAAAGTGTTATCATGGTTGCTGCTTCAAAATGAACCAAGCTTGTAATTTTCAAAGCAAAAAACGTATTTTCAAGCGCATTTGTGCGGCCCATGACATACAAGTCCTACTTATATTTGCGGCTAAACATTTTCGTCCCATACATCGCCCCTCAATCCTTGATGTACCATACCCAACGCACTGAGCAATATAAAAACTTATGAGAAGCTAATAGCTATCTGTCACCCCTAATTCACGAAATTACGTACGCCTGATATTTTCATCAGAGTTCGAAGAAACTCAAATGCATGACGTGTGCATATTTTCACAGCAATAATACGAGCGTGAAGTAATAATTCGAGGCAATAATTTATTTCAAAATGAAATATTCAAACGCTGTACGCTGTGCAGTGCAGACCAGTACACAACACAAATACAATCATCATTCATTACTCTACAGTGTAGTACGTACACCCGAAAATAGGGATTACGGTACAACACAGAAATAAAGATGGTTTCAGTTGTACACATATACCGCATTCTCTTTTGTTTATCTGTACTCCAGCGATGTAGAGAAAACCAGAGCATAGCCTTACTCACAAAATAAAGCAATTTCAGAAATAAATATGTATTATCCTATTGTCATTTTGTTTGCAGTATTCATCACATCATTTGTGGAGAGCTAAAGCTGAGTGCGAGAGATGGGTCTATTTTTGTCATATTGTAGCTAGATGGAGTCGACCTACATTAATGGACAAAAGCTGCCGAATTATTTGGGCCTCTGCTATCATATACAGACGTGGGCACGGTTTTGAGGGTGGGGGTCTGTCAGTGGGGGTATGCAGGAGGTCAAAAGTGGGGGTGTGTTGCGTACCCCCACCCAAAAAAATTTTTTTTGCCACGTACCCCCAAATTTTTTACGTACCCCCAAGAAAAAACCTCACGTACCCCCAGCATATTTACGTACCCCCAACTGTAAATGGTGTGCTACATAACCCCACAAAGTCTATATCTATCCCCAGAAAAAATGAGCACTATTTTTTTGCACACAGTGCAACAGTTTTTATTGTGCACCTTGTAATATTTATACAAAATGCAGTGGTGGGTTGATAAGAGTGGTGTGTAAGTATGTGTTCGAATCGAATTTCCACTGTTGAATACTTTAGCAACTTGTCTAGAATGATAGGGATAAACCATTATATAAAACTATTCACTACATTGTGCAACTACAAACAACAATTCTTGACAATGCATGCACTTTGTGGAGTATGTAAAAAGTCTGAGCATGGATGTAAGCCAGAGGGAAAAAGGGTGGGGGTACGTGTCCTGGCAGACAAACTGGTGATTTCAAGTTTGGGGTTACGCGGTGGGGATACGTAGTGCTGTTTTTTTCTGGGGGTACGCGGAGGTATGTTGCTTTTCATTTTTCCTGGGGGTACGGGTGGGGGTATGGAGAGGTAGGGGTGGGGGTGCGTTCAACATACCCCCCCTCACCCCCAGGCCCACGTCTGCATATATGCATACGCGGTATGTAGATGCGTAAATGACACGTACAGTTCAACACGCATTCGTACCGTATAAGAAATGAAGAAAAGGTACCTATGAATGTGCATAAAGGAAAAGACATACGAACGGGACTGATTTTATCGGCCATATTCGATTTTGGTACAAAAATTAAGAAAAAACTGAAAAATAGAACAGTCTACCATAGGATAAAATCATTAGAAAAATTTCACACTGATAGGTTCAAAGTTGACAGAAACCAACAACATTTTTGACTTCACGATTAGTGCCAGAAAATATCGAGATTTCCCGACTTATGGCTAAGGTTTTGGGGTCCCAAAACATCAAACATGCATATTTTTACCAAATCAATCACGCTGTAACCAGTGTACATAGTACATACTCAGGTGTACATACAGTACATAGACAAGTAGTGACTGAACAATAGTAATCCTTCCCTACGAATGAATACGCACAATAAATAAGTGGCAGAACGCTTGAATTGATTATCCTCCAATTCCAATGAAATGGTCCCTATTGGTCGTAATTTTTGAAAATTGAGACCCAATAGGTCTACAGTACACTTCTTACTAGAAATGAAAAAACTACGAACGAAGACATGGCGAAGAATGGGAAAAAAACAAATAAGGACTATTAGATTAGTTATGATGAATATGAATGAAACCGATATGCTAATTTTGCTCAGGAATAAAATTAGTAATGACAAAAACAGGCTCCTAACTGCATATTTGGAAAACGTTCTGCCACTGTGACAAAATAACTACCTATTGTACGTGCTACGAAAATACAGAAAAGCTAAACACCACCAACAAACATCGTCACAAGAGTAAAAAGCAAGCTGAAAATCAGCCTAAAAGCTTTTACACCCACCCAACTATCATATTCCTACTTGGCTGAGTAGCCGAGACGGAGATAATATGACTAGAAAAACTGGTGAAACCACCAAATTATCGACAGGGCGACTATAAAGTCATAAACAGTCTTTGCTACCGACCATTGAGAGTGGCTGAAGTATACTACTGTCTTAATGACGGTACATGAAAGACCCACCAAAAGTCAGCACTTTTCCTTCCCTTCTTGTTCCTTTTCGGTGGGTCCTTTGTATACCGTACATATTGTTAAAGGGGTTCGCCGTGGCGAAATCCAGCAGGTAAGGCTGCTATGCTGGGGTGATAGAGCAAGTTCTAAGCTTTCATTTGATATTGTATGTTCGAAAATCGCTGGTTGCGCTGTTTCAAGCAGTTGAAGTTTCTATTTAGTACAGGTCCAGTTCAGGGGCCAATTTTCGAAGTTTTTGGCTTGTATCTCTGGCGGGACGGCAGGTAGCCATGAGATCTGCACATGAACTTGCGTGGTTTCCGCCGATCTATCTCATGGTACCTTGCTTTTCTATTTTTAGCGAGAATTGATGAGTTATAAGCAAAATGCTTCGAATTTTAGTGGTGTCCACTTCGTTGTGGACAGCACTAAAATTCGAAGCATTTTGCTTATAACTTCATCAATTGTGGAGAGAATTTGAAAAGCAAGGTACCATGAGATAGGTCGGCGGAAACCACGCAAGTTCATGTGCAGATCTCATGGCTACCTGCCGTCCCGCCAGAGATACAAGCCAAAAACCTCGAAAATTGGCCCCTGAACTGGACCTGTACTAAATAGAAACTTCAACTGCTTGTAACAGCGCAACCAGCGATTTTCGAACATACAATATATACATCAAATGAAAGCTTAGAACTTGCTCTATCACCCCAGCATAGCAGCCTTACCTGCTGGATTTCGCCACGGCGAACCCCTTTAAGACAGGCAAAGACAGTCACTATAAATGGTCGATTACATAAACAGAGGATTGCCATCCACACATGTCGAACCCAGCACAAATAATCGTCCAATTGTTGTTTGACAGTCAGTCGACCGTGTCAGGGATCCAGTGCAATATTACATAGGGTACTATGGGGTAAACCCGGCCACCTAAGCTCCTGTGAACTTGCCGTTTCATCAAACGATGAATCAAATAACTCATTTGGAAGAGGAGAGTTCAAGGAATCGATTGATAGGATATTGTCTCAATCGGTTCATCAGTTGCTGAGATATGCAGTCCTGAAACTTAGGTGGCCGGGTTTACCCCACGGTACCCTACTACCTAAAATCTGTTCTAAAGCCTCTCTCTCTCTTTTTCAGGTCAAACCACGTCGTCGCTATTTCCCGGTTCATCCTCCTGGGCGCAACTTCCACTCACCGGTGCAGAACGAGCAGCGGCGGGTAACCGAAAGTTAGACGAAGCTGCAGCTGCACCACTGAATACCTGCAAGTAGCGCAAGTCTGTGCCGTCAAAAGAAAGAGCGTGTGGGAGCCCAAGACATGATGGAATAGTCCTCAGCGCGGGTGTACTCTATTAAGACATGTAAGCACAAGAGAAACAGTTTGAAAAATTGGGCAGCCAGTGCGTGAGTTGAACACGCAGCGCACCTCTTAGCGCACGACCCCATCTGCACGACCAAGTACAAGAGTGGGAGTTTGAGAAACTGAGCTGTGCAGTCAGGGACGTGCGCTAAGAGGGGCGTAATCCCGTTCTGCGCTGCGTGTTCGACTCACGCACTGGCTGCCCAATTTTTTCAAACTGCTTCTCTTGTGCTTACATGTCTTAATACTCTACCTGCAGTTGAGACTTGCTGCTGCTTCCCTCCAGGCCGATTTCTGCAGTGGGATCTCCAGGGCAGGGCGGACGCGGCTGCATGGTCTGTGGGCGCAGACCGCCGGCGGCGTTAACGCCCTTCCCCCACGAGTCCGTGCTCTCGTCGCGAAACTGACTCCCCTTCGCTGACCTGCGCAGCATCGTGGCCTGAAGGAAAGAAAAACCACAGCGTTTATTTACGATATGCACTAACGCGATTTGGTTGGTCGATCGTGAACCCGCGGTATTTAGTGAAAGTATGGATCGGTGCCTGTGAGGTCTTCGACCTTGTTCAATCATCTGGGAAAGTCAAAGGAGCGAATGAAAAGAAGAACTGACAACAAAATGACGTCGACGACCCCGCAGACACCGATCCAAACTTTCACTAAATGCCGCGGGGTCGCCATCGACCAACCAATCGCCTTACTGCATATGGTGGATAGCTATCCGAGAAGTTGTTGAACCGCAAAAAAGTAGGTGGCTGACCAAAATGAGAGAACAACTATAATAATGTGGCCAGAGAGAGAGTTGGGTATGGGACTCAAGAAGTCGTGCTGCGCAGTTTGCATGTACTTCTGCTAAGTGGAGTACACGAAGCACGGACAAAAATCCGCATTTTGTAAATATATTTTACGCAACGCGCCTTGAATGCCATAGCCAACTCTTTCTGGCCAGACTATAATCCATTAGAAAGTTTGGGCCCGTAACCACCAATTTTGGGGAGCAAAAACTATTATGGGGCGCACTTGCGTTCTTCGCATCTACCTATACCCCAGAACCAATCTGGGGGTTAGGTACGTGGTAACTTGAGGCGCCTTTTCGCCCCTAACGGGGCGCTACAGACGTGAACTTCGAATTCGCTCCGAATTCGGAGCCCTGAGTATGCTTCAACATGAAAAATCACCGAGTTCGCTCCGTTTATCGGAACGTGCGTGTGAACAACCGAGTTTGTAATTCGAAGACGTGCGAGTACTTGACGTCGTTCGTTTCGGTTCAAAACGAAGTCATTCCAAACTCGGAGCGAACTCGCTCGGAGCAAACTCGGAGCACGTCTGTAGCGGGCCATTGTAGGCTACTTACAGTCAGTGCGGATTTGTTGATGGTGATTGTGCAAGGTGACTGCATCCGTGGTTCGCCATCCACCTGGACTGGCAGCTCCTCCTTCGTCACTATCTTCACCTAAAGATACAACAACAGCTGAGACAATAGTGCGCCACACACGTGGTGAGTAAAGTCATGGTGAGTTTGAACTTCGTTTCCGTCTTGTTTGAACATTCTCACTTGTTCCCACGCGCGACATTTTTCTCCCCTGTTCACACGTGGTGAGTTTCAAACTCCCGGTGCATTCGCCGCCTCCCTATGCTTCATCACATACTAATGGGGAATTCCCCGGGAGTTTTCTCGCTACGTGTGCAGCGCCCTAATAGCAACGGAGGGTAACAGAGGGAAAAGTGAGCCACCGGGGAATTTGGGCCAATTTGGGTTTTGGGTCATACGTACGGTTCTATGGGGTAAATCCGGCCGATTTTCTCGGTGAAACAATCCCAGCCACCCACGCAGAAGAAACCGCCTTCAGTTCAAGGTGGCCGGGCTTACCCCACAGTACCAAACTTTCAGAAGCAACCGTACACTAGCTCCTTGACCCACTTTTTCCCCCTATTACCCCATTTAGCCCTTAAAATAACATATAGTCAACTTGGTGTGAAACTAAGACTGTGCATGCAGAATCAATTTCTTTCTTACACTAGCTCCTTGCGCGATGCGTATGCCGGAGCGTTGGATGGGGCCGGTGATTTGGCCCAGATGGACGATGCCGCGAACGGCGACGATCTCCAACAGACCGTCGCAGTGAGCGGGGCGCTTGAAGCCAGCCTCCTCCTTCTCCCGACCCCACGGGTTGTTGCCGCTCGCCCAGCTGGAAACAGCAAACAAAAACATGCTACCTGGGTCGCATTTCAGTTGTTAGGGGCGCTTCATAAAGTAGGGTACTGTGGGGTAAAAACCCGGACACCTAAGCTTTTCTCAACTTGCCGCATCAGCAAATGATGAACATGGTAGCTCATTTGAAAGAGGAGAGTTCAAAGAATCTATTGGTAGAATACTTGTCTCAATCGGCCGTACGGTTGAGATACACTAGGTACGTCCGGGTTTACCCCCATGTCCGGGTAACACAGTACCATACGTCACACAAAAATTTACCCGTTGCCATCCACTCCCCCTACGTCACGCTTTATTGGCCATTACCCCTCCCCCCTTTCCCCCTAGTATGCTTATGTACATAGAGTGGCACGCTAACGTCACATTCTCCCCTACCCCCACCCCCTATTTTTGCGTGACGTACTTTATGAAGCTTCTCTTAGCTGCTACCAGGTAGCGGGTGACCTAAAGAGGTTTTGCGTGAAGTAGTAATTTTCTCTAACGCGTTTGCTGGCGTTTCGCTAGCTGCCTCATCTGTGGTACACTTTTTCGGTGCATTTTTTGATCGGTAAGGGGAAGAAAGTATAATCAGTTAGTTAGTAAGTATCAGTAACATGTAAGTATAATCAGTACAGAGGGGTCAGCACGCGACCATTTATAATTTCCTAGCGCAATTACTGGTCCATAAGAAAAGTTGCTGTCCGACTTTGCCCTACCACAGGAATATATGGGGTAAACTCGCCCATGGGAAAATCCGGCCACCTACGCTTCAGAGCTGCATGTCTCAGCGATCAATGGGTCCACCGCTTGAGACCAATAGGTTACGAATCGATTCCTTGAACTCTCCTCTTTCAAATGAGCTACCGTATTTTTGGGTGTATAGCCCCTACAAAAATCGAGAGGTCTGATGGGGGGTTATACACTGGGGGGGGGGGGGGGATATACAATGGGGGGATATACACAGGGCAAAATTTATGTTTTTGAGAGGTGTGTAGAGGCATGTTTTTGAGGTCAAAAGTATGTGTTTTGGGGCATAATCGCGGTCAAAACAGGGTTATTCTAGTACATGACATGCTCAGCTAAGCTTATAGGCATAGTAGCTTGGTGTAGGAGTGGCTATAGCTAGCTTATGACCAGCTTACATGGTAGGCTAGGTACCTTCCAGTACATGGGGGGTAATACACCAGGGGGATATACACTGGGCAAAATTTATGTTTTGCCAATGGGGGGTTATACACTGGGGGATATACAATGGGGGGGATATACGGTATTTGGTTCATCATTTGCTGTCAAACAGCAAGCTCAATTGAGGTTAGGTGGCCGAGTTTACCCCCATGGCCGGGGTTAGCCCCAGTACCCTACCATACCTACCCTAGCCTACCAACCTCCATATGTTGAGTATGAGAAGTCCTTCGATGGCCGGCAGGTCCACTTGCTTTCCGTCTACTTCCAGCTGCAATTTGCGCTGCAGGTTTTTGCACTTGTTGTCTTTGATGAAATCCGGTTGCACTGTTTTGATAAAGCCGATCCACGCGTACTGCGCCTTGTTCCAGATACCGCCCACGAATTTCTCCGGATTTCGCTCCCGCTTTCGATGAAACTCCAACGCCACGTCTGCGTCTACAAAAAAAAACAAAAGGGAAAATGCAATAGTAATACCTACTGCGCTAAGTGGGACTCGAACCGCGGGCCCTCCTCGCTTTTGATGCGAGTACTCTACTAACCGAGCCACACCTTGGAATGATCGAAATCGTGCAAAGCATTCCTTTATAGCTCAACGAATGGAAACCTAGCTGACCGACCGGATTTTCTGCAATTTAGCACCTGTCAAATAATAAACAGGGCTTCATTTCATCATCAAATCTGCTTCATACTCTGCCGGGATTCGAACCCGGAACCCTCGCTCTTCACGCCGCAACTCTACCACCTGAGCTGAAGGGAGGAACGACCGAAATCTACCACGGCTCTCCTTTGTTTACCTATCACTGCATCATCAAATCTGCTTCCCTACTCTGCCGGGATTTGAACCCGGGACCCTAGCTCTTCGCGCCGGAACTCTACCACCTGAGCTACAGGGAGGAACGACCGAAATCGGCCAAAACTCTCCTTTATTACCTATGCCGATGCCGAAGTAGTTGTTCATGATGATCATGCTGGTCTTGTCCTCCGGATTATTCATGCCGCTGTCCGGTGCAGTGGCAGAAGAGGCACCCGCTGTGCCCGTGCCCACCGACCGGCCTTCCTCTTGATGAAACACCAACGCCCACCTGCAGTCAGTCACACACGTATCACAGATTCTTTGAATGGTGGCTGGCCGTTGGTATTCATGATAGTACAATATGTGCAAGATAAACGTCGATCTGTCTGTATGTAGTACGTTGTCCGTCGTACGGCAAACGCATCTGGCTAAGTAAGACCCAAAAACAAGTGCTGAATTATAATATTGCATAATATTGTACTATCACACACGTATCAGTGGGGCGCCACACACGTGAACTCCGAATTCGCAGCCCTGACTATGCTTCAACATGTTATGTGAAATCTCCGAGTTCGCTTCGAACTCGCTCCGTTTTTCGAAACCTGCGTGTGCACAGCCGAGTTGGTAATTCGATGACATATACAAGTAATTGACATTCGTTTCGGTTCAAAACGAAGTCATCCCAAACTCGGTCCGAATTCGCTCCGAGCTTTCTCTGAGCTCGTGTGTAGCGCCCCAGTGCCCGTCCATTGCGTGTAATGTAATGTGGTAATATGGGATGTCCCGCGTTCCGTATTCTACGAATCGATTCCTTGTACTCTCCACGTTCAAATGAGCTACCATATGTTGAAGCGGCAAGTTCAGAAAAGCTTAGGTTTGTTTACCGTCCCGTGTCCGGCTTTACCCCACAGCACCCTCCCCTCGTCCCCTACCTGTCCAACTCGATCTTCTCCGCCTCGGTCACGTCTCTGAGCAGCTGTAGCGGGGGCAGTTGGCCGGAGTAGCCGGAGCCCCAGCGGAGGACCCGCGCCAGGTCGTTGCCGGTGCCGACGGGTATGATGCCGCAGGGCGGACTGAAGCAGGCCGACTCCTGCCAAGCAAGCAAGCCAAACTACTGTCTTTTTCAACCGCACATCGCATGACATAGCAGAAGGTGAAAGAAGCCATGCACACGCAAAAGGTTAGGGTAATTAAAATCGGCAGAAATTGAAAGGTTTGCTTGCACAGAGAGGTGTCTTTTAGCGTTTTTTCTGGTAAAAACAAAGCAGTATTGCCTTTTCAGGCAATTTTGATGCATCTGCCACGCCATTAACACCTACCCCGAGAAAGCGTCATTGTTGACAACATGAAAAAAATTTGTTCTCCGTTTCTTGTCGGTTTGTTTTGTTGTCCGTTTTTGTATGGGTGTTGTCGGTTCAGACAACAATCCACACCGGTCCCATCCCTCGTGGCCGCACGAAGGACAGCAGGCTCTCGAAGCGAAAGAATAATTACGGTAGCCTACGTACGTGGTAAAAACGAAGTCGACAAAGCGCGCAGCGAGCAGAGGAAGAAACGAAGAAGCGCGCGCGTCGTGGTCTTCGTTTTTACCACGTACGTAGGCTACCGTAATATTCTTTCGCTTCGAGAGCCTGCTGTCCCTCGTGCGGCCACGAGGGATGGGACCGGTGTGGATGGTACAAAAACGGACAACAAACCGAGAACAAACGGACAAGAAGTTGTTGTCGGTTTGTTGTCCGTTCCGACAACACCCATATAAAAACGGACAAATTTTTTCTTGTTGTCAACAATGACGCTTCCTCGGGGTAGGTGTTAATACCCTTAATACCCTAGTTAATACCTGCTTCACGATGTCCAGACACTGGAGCACCCAGCCCACGGTGCCGTCGCCGCCGCACGCCAGGATCTTGTACTTGGGAATGTCGCGAAACACGTAGAGTCTGCAAGTGGGAATGGTACACTGGTACGTAAGCAGTAATGGTATTGGTACATACGGAAACGTGTGTGCGTACGCAGTAATGGTATTGTATCCCTTTACAAAGTTGGCAGTAGGCGTGGCCCTCTATCGATTGGCAGGACTCCGCGCGAAACTTAGTAGTCGCCTTTCTAATCTTGGTCGTTGTCACTTGTGCGAGGACACAAACTACGTCAAAGTTTTGGTGCCATATTTTTTATGAGAAATGTAGCACATAACTTGCCCCACATCGCTTTATTTAGCAATGTGTACCCAGCCCATAGCCGTACGTACACGCACAATTTTGGGCCTACGTACTACTATGTATGCGCGCTATTATCTGTGCGTGATCTGTGGAAAAGATCGGCGACCGAAAAGTTTAGTAGCAGCGTAGTAGCGAGAATCTTCAAGTGATGGACAATGGCCGAGAGGATATCGATTTTCGCCCAAATTTCTTCATCATGTACGTAACTGCCAACTCTGTAAAGTTATACAATACTTACGTAGTAATGGCATGGTACTGGTACGTAAACTGGTACGTAGGTACGCAGTAATGCTAATGGTAGGTAAACAGGACACGTAAACTGGTACGTACGCAGTAATGGTATTGGTGCATACATAGTAATGGCATTGGTACTGGAATTTAAACTGGTACGTACGTAGTAATGGTACGTACGTACGTACAGACGTACTGGAATGTACATAGTAATGGTACGTTAACTGGTACAAACGTAGTGTAGTAACGGTATTGGTACGTAACAAATATGTATGTTTTCGTGCTTGGGGGGGGGGGGGGGGGGGTAATTCGGGCTAGAGAAACGGGGAATTGGACGCCCCATACTCATCATCTTTTTAAACCAGGGAATGATAATGTTCTGAGAAGCGTGGCAAAGTTCAGGCATAGCTAGAAAGAAGTATATTTTTGCTGCCAATTTCAGTAGTTTTCGTTACAGAATGCATATTTATGGGTGGCCCAAATTACCCCAAATTGAAAATTATAGCAAAACTCTAACTTCTTGTCATCTCCAAGTGCTTCATTCAAGAGCAAAAATTTCACCTCCCACCATATCTATACTTGCAATTAAGCTTTCACTATCAAAAAGAAGTCAGTCATTCTAGACCACAAAATCCTCAGTCCACAACTGCCATTATGCACGCCATACTTCCATCCCTTTAGTAGCTGGCACTATTGATTTTTGCTCGCGCTCTGTACTTATAATACATACATACATATTGTACAGACGTACGCATTGTATCCTACCCGGCTAGAGGTCCACCCATGAGGATGTCAAAGACTTGGAATGGATTGAGTAGTTTTCTAAACTTCCGCATCAACTCCAAACCCACGCCAGCGCTTTGACCCCCACCGGATTTAACATTCACAAGAACCATCAATGGTTCCACGTCAGCAGGTATCATTTGAGGCTGAAACAGGAAAATTGTTCAAAATTATTGATACAAAAACGAGCCATGATTACTTTGCTGGAATCACATAACAAAGGAAGCAGTTTCACATTGATTGGCGTACGCCCGGCGCATCCATGGCTGTCCATGCCATAGCGTTTCCATAAAATTGATCCATGGCCACGCCAGGCATACGCCCAGAGCATGTCTCTAATGTGAATAAACCGGAATGAACCGATGTGAATGAACCGATGTGAATAATAAAACAACGTAGCGCAAACGTTGGCACTCGTAGATAAGAGCACTCAAACGAGTTCTCGATCGACCGATCACACTTGCCTGAATGCAGTGAAAAGCAAAATAAATAGCAACGTAGCGCAAACGTTGGCGCTCGTAGATAAGAGCACTCAAACGAGCCCTCGATCGACGGATCACACTTGCCTGAATGCAGGGTAAGCAGAAGGCGAGGAGTTCGGAGTCTGAGCCGTAGGGCACCTGGTTCAGAAGGCTAATCGCTTTCCTGGCCGCGTGCGCAGAACTGAAGGTGATCACCAGACTGCCGTACTCGTGAAATATCTGCTGCACTGCCAAGAAAGGCCGCTCTACAATTGAAATCGCAAAAAGCACAGTGGGATTGATGATAGCGTAGCAAGATAACATGTAAAATATGGATGGCACAATAGACTGGCCAGTAAGAGTTCGCCATGGCATTCAAGAAGCGTTGCGTAAAATAGATGCACAATTGCGGATTTTTGTCCGTGTCAGGACGAATTGAGTCCCATATAGCGAACTCTCTTTGGCCAGACTATGGACGATATGCGGTTTTAACGCGATTGGGTTGGTCGATGGCGACCCCGCGGTATTTAGTGAAAGTTTGGATCGGTGTCTGCGGAGTGGTCGACCTTGTTCAATCATCTGGGAGCGGAAAAGGAGAGAGTGGAAAGAAGAATCGACAACAACAATTGATGTCGACGACCCCGCAAACACCAATCCAAACTGTCACTAAATACCGCGGGGTCGCTATCGACCAGCCCAATCGCGTAAAAACCGCATATGGTAAAGAGCGGTTAAAACCGGATAGAATAGAAGTGCGCTAAACACGTGATGAGTAAACTCACGGTAAAGTCGCTGTACCTATTGTATGTCTTGCCGCATACAAAATAACTCTCGGCTAGGCCGAGAGAAACCGAGCGGTGTCCGTCCGTCCGGTTTTACCCCACCCCACCCTATCCTAGTTGCAGATGCGTTGTTGGCGTATTACCTTCAGCACCAAGAAGCTGCAGAAGTATGCGTTCATACTGTCGCTGAGCGAGGGCGGGTGGCAGATTGCCGACGAACACGGCAACGTGCGCACCGTGAGGATCCTCCTTCTCTTGCAGATAAAAGCGCGTCAGCTCAAAGCGACGCAAGGATTCCTGCAATAATAACATCATCTTGTTGCTTCAGTAGAGTAATTTGTGCATCATCAGCTTCAACGTACAGTACGCACTACGTAAGTACGCTTAGTCGTCTGGTCACTGAGAATTCGCTATAAAAATCAATGTCGTTTGTTTTGTGTAAAACAGATCTGCCCCTTGCTTCACGTTTACTATTCTGCAGGTGTACATGAAAACTACGCACTTCACGGACTAAAGTTAAGTTCCATAGCGAACTCTCTATGGCCAGACCGTAGCTTAGCTTACCTTCCTGAGCGTTGCAAGTAGCCCCAAGAGATTCTCTGATGGTTGCACTATCCTTTCAACAACTAAAACAATGAAGTTGTACCTGCTAGGCCTACATGCACCTAAAGTGAGCTCACATCTATTACAGTAGTAAAAGCAGATAATATTGGATAATACGCATTATCGTATGTACGTGGTACATACCTCCCCTGTGCAAGAAAACTTCGACTAGATTGTATTGATGAGCAGTGGCCGGATCCAGTGCGAATCGGCTTAAAGCTTCCGCAAGAACGGCAGACACTGGCATCTCTTTGGTCACTGTCAGACTACAGAAATTCACTGGAAGCCTGCAACAAGAGAACACCCAACCCCATGATAAAGTTCCTCTGTGTGTCGTGAATAACGTGCACAAATATGCACGATATGCGGTAACGCGATAGGGTTGGTCGATAGCGACCCCGCGGTATTTAGTGAAAGTTTGGATCTGTGCCTGCGGGGTCGTCGACCTTGTTCAATCATCTGGGAGCGGAAAAGAGCGAGTGAAAAAAAGAATTGACAACAAATGACGTTAACACCCCCGCAGACAAAGATCCAAAAGTTCACTAAATGCCGCGGGGTCGCTATCGACCAACAACCCAATCGCGTTACCGCATATCGTTCATAACGTGTACAAATATACCTTAGCCAACTGCCGTGGATTCGAATGGTCTCCTTTGTAAGCTCCTTGTGGCGTAGAAACAGTTGCACATGTTCGTTCTTACTACTTTTCTCCTTCTTCTGCAGCTTTTGAAATTGCACCGGGTCGCATATCGTTTCTAAACGCAGTCAGTAGTGCGCCACACACGTGGTGAGTAAACTACCGGGGAATTCGCCGTAAGCATGTGATCATGAAGCATAGGGAGGCAGGTGAATTCACCCGGAGTTTGAAACTCACAATGTGTGAACGCGTGAGAAAAATTTCTCGAGCTTGGGAGCAATTGAGAATGCTCAAAACGCAAAACAAAGCTCGAAGTTCAAACTCACCGTGAATTCACCGTGAGTTTGCTCACCACGTGTGTAGCGCACTAGTGGCCCGCTACACACGAGCTCCGAGAAAGCTTCGAGCAAATTCGGTGACAACTCGGAGCTTTTACATGTCGAAGCATAGTCAGAGTTCACGTGTGTAGCGCACCAGTAGTGCGCCCATACACGTGGCGAGTAAACTAAACTCCCTTATCAATGGACCGACTATGTATGTATGATACGTGCGGATTCATTCAGTCGTACCTTCATTCAACACTTGAGTCACATAGTAATTTTCCAGTTGATCCAGAATGTGGAATGCACGCAGAGCAGCACTCTAAACAAATAGAAAGCAGAAGTAGGTAGCGTATGGAAACCGCACCAATAATAACGCACGTAAACAGAATAGAGTATTAGACAGTCAAATAGGAACTAATTGCACAACCTTGATAGTTTGGGTGTCTGCATTCTTTGGCACCGCAATAGCCCTGAACTGTGAGCTGGCGAGGGATTTATTGCCATCGTACACCCAGAGGATCTCTGCTAAAAAAACGAACAACCACAATAAAGAACCCAACTAACACCAACAATATGGTGTGGAGTGATAAACAACACTGTTGAGATTGGGAAACACAAAAACAGTACCTGACCTACCATCATCTTTATCTTTGATATTTTCGTCGGAATAGGTCGTTTTCCAACCAGATGAAGAAACGTTTTCCTTTTCTACAATATCACCTAACAAAATAAACAGGTACCGGTTTTTACCGATGTGTTTTTCGTAGCGCACTTGCGTCCTCGTGTTATTCCTACACATATAAGGTACCATGGGGTAAACCCGACCACCTATGCTCCTGTGAACTTGCTGTTTCAGGAAATGATGAACCAAACAGCTCATATGAAAGAGGAGAGTTCAAGGAGTCGATTGATATAACATTTGTCTCAATCGGTCCACTGGTTGCTGGGAAATGAAACTTTGCTGGCAGTCCTAAAACTTAGGTGGCCGGAACTTCCCATGGCCGGGTTGCAAGGGTGCAAACCATACATGAATTCGCTCAGACCGGTTAGACGAAAAGAAGAGAGGGGACAGGGACAATGGGAAAGAAATGAAAGTACTCTCTCCCCGCTCGCTCGCTCTCCCTCTTTTCTTTTTCGTCTGACATGTCTGAGCGAATCCATGTATGCCTTGCACCTTTGCGGCCGGGTTTACCCCACAATACCCTACCCTAAAAGAGCGTGTTCAAGCCCATCGAGGAGGTACAAGAGGGGAAGTTTGAGAAGTTGAGCTGTGCAGTCAGATGGTGTCGTGCGCTAAGAGGGGCAGAATCCCGTCGTACTGCGCTGCGTGTTCGACTCACGCACTGGCCGCCCAATTTTTCAGGCTACTTCCCTTATCCTCGCATCTCCCATGGCCGGGTTTACCCCACAGTACCCTAGCCCTGGTCTGAGTAGCCAGCCGCGTACCTGGAGCAGAAGCTACTGCAGCAGCTCCGGGCATCGACTCGGTCGCATTCTGTTCCTGCTTGGCGTTCTGTAGACTGAGCAACTGCTCCATAGACAGCTCGTTGCGCGGGATGGACAGGGAGTTGGGCGGCAGAATGATACTACGCAGAGAGCCGAAGGAGCAACCCGCTGAGATCTGATGATAACAGCTGGCATGAGCCTGCAAAACAATACTGTACAATCATGCACTGCAGCTCATATCAACCAAAATAAATGATATAAACTGTCGCTTGATTGCTGGATTGGATAGTGTATTATATTGTAGGTATAATCGAGGGAAATTTGGCAGATGTGACAGGGAATCGAACCCTTCTCGCATTCCAGGCTCCGAGCGCCCTAACCACTGCACCATATGCACACCGACCTCAGTCACATGAAGCAAGCTGTTCTCAAGCTATTCGCTACTTGCGCTAAGACAGAACAGAGAACAGGAATGGGTTGGTTCAGCTCGCGACCACCCATAAATTGTCGCGCCAGTTTAGCGAATAGTTCACCCGTCCCGCCAGCGTTGTTTCTGGGCCTTTGCCCGTGCTGCGAACAATAGAAAACCCCTGACGTTCGCAGTGTGCGTGTGAGTGCGTGTGCGTGTTTGTTTGTATTATACATACCGTGGTTGCACACCATTCACAGCGAATGCCAGCCAAACACTCCGAGGACCAGCAACTTTTCTTGCAAACTGCGCATTTACTACCCGGCGCCAAGTTGCCTTCCCGCCAGTGATGGTGTTGCACATGAGATTCCTGCAAAGCAAACAGACAACACATGATCAGATGCTGTGTGTGTGTAGGGAACAGTGGGGTAAACCCGGCCACCTAGTACAGACCGCCGACGTTCTTTCTTCGAGGGTGGCCGAGTGTACCCCACCAACAAAACCGACAGGGTTTAACCTACCCCATAATACCCTACACCTACAAAATCTACTGCCCAACACATAGCATAATATGGTTGGGTTATCCTAATCGATCTACGGATAAGAATACGTCCATTTTGTGTACTTCGCGCAAGGAAAAAGTTCCGCGACTACCGAAATTTTCGAATACTCTCAGTTGACAGATTATAGTGGCAACGGTAGCTATGCATAGCATACTGAATAACTGATTGCTGATTAAAAAACATACTGATTAATTGATTACTGATTAACTGATTTTCGTACGTCGTGAAGTGCTACAATACCTTGTCCAATGATGGAATGTAAGTAGCGGCTTCTTTGCAGTCGCTAACAGCTAAATCTTGACAGTCCACATGTATCACATAGTCGCATACTGCAATGCAAAACAAATCACTTCGCTTGTATCTCTGCTTACACAATCGTAGCATACAAAGCGTACGTATGGCAATAGCGTCCGAGGCTAGTACGTAAACTAGTTCTAGGCATGTAAGGCGAGCTTAGCCATCTGTCCTTGGACCGGCACGTGGTCGTATGCCTAAAAGTCCACAGCTGTGACCGAGGGTAGCGGGTTCGATTCCCGTTCGGTCCTATTATTTCTCTCCCCCTTTTCGGGGCCCGGCTATCGCCATACAGAACGCGGCACGTCACAATACTGATGCATGCCATAGTCTCGTGCAAAATAGGACTAATAAGTCAAGCACGGACAGAAATCCGCATAAACATTGTCTTTCCGTCTTACCCACCACAACTCGAGTTCAATAGCTAACAAACTCTTAGTGCCCAGACTATATCAAGCTTCGTGAAAAAACTACTAGAGTCGATAAACTTCGTGACAAGATAAACTGGAACTTTAGTGGTCTTACTGAAGCATTCCATGCAAGGACTATCCTCTGTTCTCTTTCGACAGATGCAACAGAACTTTTTGCGAATATTTGACAATGGTTCCGACCAACTATGAGCTACCGGATTCTACAAATGGAACACAGTACACAACAACTACAAACATCGGCCTGGGGGTGTCTAAGGTAAGGTAATCGAGGGGTATAGGGTAATGTGGAGTAAACTCGGCCACCAAAGCTCCCTTGAAGAACTTGTTGTTTCAGCAATCGATAAACCAAATAGCTCATTTGAAAGAGGAGAGTACAAGAAATCGATTGGCATAAGGCATAATTTGTCTCAATAAGGTTCACTGGTTGCTGAGCTACGTAGCCCTGAAACTTAGGTAGCCGGATTTTCCCGTGGCCGGGTTTACCCCACATTACCCTATCTCGCTTCCCTCATAATCAAATCCTATACTCACCTTTACAAGCTGCATGGCAATACGAGAGCAATATGAGGCAACCGATTTCACACACTTCTCATGGCATACAAAATTGCACGCTGAAAAAAGTTAGGCATTTTGTTATGTCATGTGTATGGTCCATCATGTATCATGTACAGTACACACATGGCACATGCAAACAAATTTTGATGAACATTTTTCCACATACCAACCACCACGCCTATTCTTAGCGCAACTGGTCCATACATACATACCTTCGCAATAATACCCGTGGCTACGAATCGCCCACATGAGAATTTCGCAGCAACTGTGGCAGTAGACAGGCTTGGCGAAGTTCTTGCGTACAAAGATATGTCCATGCTCGCTTTCGTCCATGAATTTGCTCCTTGATTCCGTCTCAGCTGCTACCGTAGTGGGCAAAAGCCCGGCGTCCACATTGTCACCTTCCGTCGCCATCCTTCTTCACGTCATTCGACGTCACTCCTGTCCTTCCTTCCTTTCCTGAGCGAAAACGCAGCGCACGAGAAAAAAGGAACGTCCGTCCTCCTCTTTTCGTTTCCTGTCCTCCAGTGCTTTTGGAATGGTCCACTACTTATCGGTCAGTCACGCACTTCCGCAAAATACGACGCGATAGGTGTTTGATATTCTCTTCTTTGTTGGTCTGGTTGGTCTGGTGGTTGGCTGGCTATTGATGACAACTTTCTTTACGCCGGAGTACTCGATGATATGGGCAGATATTCAGCTTAGAAATAAGTCGCGCTCGTGGAAGATCACCTGTGCTTGGCAAAGCACCAGAACCGTATTCGAATCAAACGCCACTTTAGCTCTGATAAGAGCACCTCACACCTTCTGTATTCTAAACTTCAGTAATCATCGTTCAATATTTTATTTTGTCCATATTGCTGCATGCGCGGAAGAAGATCATTCATAATGCCCCCATCCCATTGAATAGACTTACCCTCCCCTTAGTTACAGCATAGACAATCAAATCAGCCAAAGCAAATCCAAACTCCACCAAACTTAACGCCGATGCCCCAATCACAATGGACATGATGCCACCGAAATCTGACAGAATGTTGACTACTGTGTAGCCAGGAGTTTCGACCAGCATGAAGGAGTTTAGGCCAGAATAGTACACACGAACCAGTGCATAGTTCTTCCTGTAATCTCTCAAGCATTTCTTGCGATCTTCAATGTCCTTGTAATGCTTGTTACAGCCATGGCGCTGAAAGATAAATTTATTATTCACTCTTGGTACAGCATAGTTCTGTACTTTGTATGCCTGTTCATGCAACAACTGACCACAATCCCACTAAGTCTAAGATCTGAGGAGGTCAATGTGGACAGGAATACTGATTCCCTGAAAGAAAATTATGCAGTTATCAAAAATCAATAAGGATTGAACAAAGTGCAAGCGCAAACCATAGAATAAGAATGGAACTTACGAGCAAGGCTGGGGGCAGTTGCACAGGCTGGTCACATCTGCTTCACATTCACGGTAGGCATCCAAGCATTCTTCTGCAATAGCATCATAAAAACACAACAAACTGTCATGTCTCAATGCAAAAAAGATTTATGATTATAGGCCCCAATGGGTTACTTTTGCCAAATCCACAATATTCCACATGTGGTGGCTTTGGCAGTCTTGGATCAGCGCATAAGCAGTTCTGCATCAGGACGTCTTGAAAACAGCTTCGATAGCATCCCTATTTTACAGAACATCACTCATTTCTGCACATGAAGGCTCACATCCATTTTGTTTGCTTCATATTTACAGTTTACCTCAACAGTGTAGCTTCCATTGTAGTAATAGCTGAAGCTGTCTGTATCAGCAACACAATCACCATATGGAGCAGGCAGACGCTCAACTGATTGCTAAACAAAAGCTTCATGGTTGGTTGGGACTATCTTCACTGTTCATTTCACTCAAATCAGCATCCTCTGCCATTCGCCTATAGTTGGCCTGCTTTCATTCATATGGACGCAGTGTACTTTTAAGTTTATTCTGGGCAGTTCAAAATTTATCTCTGTGCGGTGGGGTTGTATGTAAATCATTTATCTCAATTCTTGGCAGACAGGGCCAAGCTCCTGACCACCACAAGAAACCTTCATACAGCTCTATAAATTATTGATCAATTTGGCTTTTACGTACTCTCATTATGGCATATCCAACGTTTGCCCCTGGTGAGACATTTGTTCCGCCACTGTCAGGAAATGGATATTCAGTGGAGTTGTGAATGTATAGTCTCAGACCAGATGTTTGGGAAGAGCAGATGTAATCTGGCTGTGATGTTTGTAGCAAGACCATCAGGCCATACTCTGAGCCTGCTCGATAACTTCTGTATTTGGCAGGAATCATGTGATTGAAGGTGAAGCAGTTGCCCAATGAGGCATCATAAGTCAACTTCCAATCACTGAAAAGTAAAGTTGTGGCCACCATATGGTCACCATGTGTAATGTATCCATCTGTCTTACCCCTCTTCACAAGGAATTTGATTGAAGAAACACAATGGCACAGTTTCATTGAGCGAGTGGCCAAGTTTGATCTTTTCCCAGTAGCTCAGCTGCGAGATGGCAAATGGAAGTGCATCTTGCACTCCCGGTCCCAGTGCTGCTGCATCAATGCTGGGCTCTACTCCTGGCTCTGATTCCACAATGCCAGCCTCATGCAGCACTGCCTCCACTGCTGGGGCCAAGGTTGTCACTAGCAATGGAACAGTTTCAGTCAATCAATACCACAGCTCGGTATGATAATGCAAGCTGCTGCCACCATGTCTACATTACCTGTGCATCCACTGGTGTCACAATCTCTTGTCAACAGGTCTGGACCTTCACATCCTTTGCCTCCATAGGCGGCTTTTTGGTCAATCCTTCTCCTTCTTGTTTCCACTCCAGTTCCACAAGAACTGGAACAATGACTCCACTTGCCCCAGTCTGTCCATACACAGTCTGAAATGATTAATTTTAGCACTAAAATATATAATTCTTGTTTAGGAGCAAGAATTATCCCTAAGCAATAAATATATTTTTGATTTTAGTATAATTAGGCCTACTGTATATAGTCATGGATTATGTGTCAAGATTATGTGGATTATGTACAGAGTGTCTCATAATAAACCATCCACCTTTCCGTGCATGTAACTTTGGAACCACACCTTAGATTTCCATGTGGTCTTTTCTATTTTGTAGCCAAGGCTTCAACTGAGAAGTGTACAAAATTTCAGCTATGTGGTCCACATACTTCAGAAATTGCGACGGTTTGAATCCCGAGCTCAATCGGCGTTTTTCTTTAGTAATGAGGAAAATTTCGGTCTTAATTTTTCAAGATACCCAGTTCCATGCGTTTCTATCTGCACTGCGGCTATGCATGAGATACACATTTCCTAGCATTTTGGCATCTTTTTTCATTACGAGACAAATTTTTAGTTAGACCATGCACAGAAACCCCTAATCGCCTCCAATTCGAAAAACCCTCGTATTTTGACCGCCGGAGAAAGAAGGTGTTTCAGCAGCTTCCAGTGGGCCTATTAAGCTGAAATTTTGTACACATCTCAGTTGTAGCCTTGGCTACCAAACACAAAAGACCGCATAAAAATCTAAGGTGTGGTTCCAGAGTTACAAGCACGGAAAGGTGGATGGTTTATTATGAGACACCCTGTAGATTATGGATTATGTGTCATTGTGTATACATACAGCACCATGTGCAGCTGAGCTGAGACAATAACCTTTGCATGGGCCATGATAGCATTTCTCTTCTTCAGTGTCAACTCCCTGCTCATGGACACCAGTTGCTCTCGTTTCTGCTTTCAGACCAACTCCACAATCCTTGGAACAACTGGTCCATTGTTCCCAACTTCCCCAGCAGACTAAAACTTTCCAAGACAAAAGCTTTCTTTGCATATTTCCTGCTTGCTCCATTACTTTTTTAAGCCAGTTTTACTTACTTGGTTTAGGTGTAGATGTGGTAGCAGTTGCAGTTGCAATTATTTTGGTTGTATTTATAGTGGGTTCAGTGGACATAATCTCAGGAGTGCTGGTTGTTGTTTCCACTCTTGTGGTTACTGCAGTTGTTGTTGATGGAAGGTTAGTTGCAGCAGTGGTGTTTTTGGCTGTTGTGGCTGCAGTTGTTGACAGACTTGATGATGGAAGTGGAACACTGGCGCTTATCATTGGTGTGACCATTACTGTTGAAGTAGTGAATGTTGTGCTGGTTGTTGTTTTGCTGGTTGTTGTAGTGGTAGCAGATGTGCCAGTGGCTATTACTGTTGTTGAAGTAACAAATGCTGTTGTTGCAGGCCTACTGGTTGTTGTAGTGACAGTAGATGTGGTACTTGGTACAGTACTAGATGTGCTAGTGGTAGTTGTACTTGCAGTTGTTGGCATTGAAGTGGCAGATGTTGTACTAATTTGAGGGGTGGTTGTGGTGGATGTTGTAGTGCTGCTGGTACTTGTGGAAGATGTGGTACTTCTACTCACTGTTACACTGGTAGTAGCTTCAGTTGTTGTTGTTGTTGAAATGGTAGATGCTGTAGTACTGATGGTTGTAGAGGTTGTTATGGTTGTAGTACTGGTGGTTGTAAAGGTTGTGGTGGATGTTGCACTGGTTGTTGTTGAGGTGGTTGTACTCCTGGTGGATGTAGAGGTTGTGGTAGATGTTGAACTGGTTGTTGTAGAGGAAGTTGTAGTACTGGTAGAGGTCATGGTAGATGTTGTACTGGTTGTTGTAGAGATGGTTGTAGTACTGGTGGTTCTAGAGGTTGTCGTGGATGTTGTACTGGTTGTTGTAGGGGTGGTTGTAGCACTGGTGGTTGTAGAGGTTGTGGTGGATGTTGTACTGGTTGTTGTAGTGGTGGTTGTAGTACTGGTGGTTGTAAAGGTTGTGGTGGATGTTGTACCAGTTGTTGTAGAGGTAGTTGTAGTACTTGTGGTTGTAGAGGTTGTGGTGGAAGTTGTACTGGTGGTTGTAGAGGTTGAGGTGGATGTTGTACTGGTTGTTGTAGGGGTAGTTGTAGTACTTGTGGTTGTAGTACTGGTGGTTGTAGAGGTTATGGCAGAAGTTGTACTAGTGGTTGTAGAGGTTGTGGTTGTTGTCATAGTTGTTGTAGTACTGCTAGTTGTAAAGGTTGTTGTTATTGTTGTAGTACTGGTACTAGTAGAGGTTATTGTTGTGGTGCTTGTGCTGGTAGAAGTTGAGCTTGAGCTTGTTGTGGTTGAAATAGTCGCGCTTGTCACAGTTGTACTTGTAGTGGCACTTGTTGTTGTGCTCATTGCTGAAGTTGTGCTCGATGTGGTAGTATTTGTGGAGCCAGTTGTTGTAGTACTCGTAGATGATGACAATGTAGAAGTGGTTGTGCTTGTTGTAGATGAAGTGGTGGTTGTCAGGGAGACAGTAGTACTTGTAGAAGTTGTAGTTGTAGTTGCAACGGTTGTTGTAGAAGTGATAGAAGTAGTAGTAGTAGTACTTGTACTGGTGGTAGAAGTGCTCGAGGTAGTAGTAGTAGTAGTAGTTGTTGTTGTTGTTTTTGTTGTTGTTGTAGTTGTAGTAGTAGTAGTAGAACAGATGCTATTGCAATCACAGGGACCGGGATTTGTTTCTGTCATAGGGTCTGCAAGTGCACCACAACCACAGAGATTATTGCTTGGACGGCATAGCAAAGATGGAATCAAGTGAATAATGTGAAGTGAACGATCAAGTGAACGAATATATAATAATGCCGCATTCACCACATGTACATGCATCCGTAAATCTGTGCATTCATTCTTCAGTTCTTCAGTTCGAAAACGTCCGACGGATTCAATTTTTTTCCCCAGCGCAAAACGAAAGTGGGTGGTGATGATTTCCACGCTGCTCTTTTAGTAGTGATTTTAAGAGTAGATTAAAATATGTATGAAATAAGTGCATCAGGAAATACGTACAGTTAGCATTGTATTACCATAAAACTCGCAGAGTGGTCGCAACAAAGTGGAGCACGGAGCGGCAAACCATCTGATCGGACCTCCTTGATTGTAGTAGCACTTAGAGCTACTGAGGGAAGGAAGCGATATATCTGGTGGCTTCCACAACCACGGTCTGTCTGAGATCAGCGTCCCAGTGCCATCCTCATATTTCCAGTTCCATTCAGCTTGGTTGAATGTTGTGCCACCATTAACACGGTGCAAGCCCATCCAACAGTTTGTGCTTGCACATAAGTTGTTATTCTTGAATTCACTGTTCACGGCCTCATTTGGCAGGTAGGCTAGTCTGCCCTTTGCGGCGAGTGGCGCCATTTTGCGGCAGTAAGTCTGGGTGTCATCCCAGACATGTGTTCTGCCCGAATAGTATTTGAAGCAGGTATTGGTGCAAGTACTATAATGACCGCCAATGTTGGAGATTTTGGATATATTATACAGGAGAAATAAAGAAATAATATAAAAAAATTATTACATATGTACGTAGATGTACATAACTACTGACATATATATATAGATTTATTAATATAATATGAAGAGCAGTGGAGGATTATAATGATTTTAGCGATGAGCGCGGAAGGGGCGGGAAGAAGAAAGAGAAGAAAGAACAAAATAAAGAAAAAAGGAGAGAGGTCGCTGGAAGAATCTATATGGGGAATTAAGGAAAGAGGTGTTTGTGGAGGGTAATTGAAGAATGGGGAAAAATGGGTTGATGATTTTTTTAAAAAGAGGAGTAGGAGGAAGAGATATAGAGAGATATTTGCTTTAAGGTGCAATAGTTTGTATAGAAAAAGGCATAAAAGAAGTGGGGGGATTATGTTATTACATTTATTATTTTTTAGGGGAGGGGGGGTGGGGGGTGCAAAAGTCCCAACAAAAAGTATCTTTACCGTCCAAAGTATACAACTACCAAAGTAAATCACTAATTACACCAAGAATACAAACTAAGTAATCTAATGAATCCCCTCCAGACAGAATCACTAACGTAACCGTATCAAACTAGAACAGTAAAATCTCAACAACGAACATCACGACTAAGAAATTCTAACAGTTAAAAAATCAGAGAGATCACGACCAAGAGATCAATTAGAGTAGAAAGAAATCTTCAAAGTACCAGCAGCACTACAACATCCACCACAACCACCCCTCAAATTAGTACAACATCTGCCACTTCAATGCCAACAACTGCAAGTACAACTACCACTAGCACATCTAGTACTGTACCAAGTACCACATCTACTGTCACTACAACAACCAGTAGGCCTGCAACAACAGCATTTGTTACTTCAACAACAGTAATAGCCACTGGCACATCTGCTACCACTACAACAACCAGCAAAACAACAACAAAAAAAAAAAAAAAAAAAAAAAACAAAAAAAAACAAAAAAAAAACAAACAAAACAAAACACAACACAAACACAACACACCACCACAAAACACCAACAACCACCAACAACAAACACCACACCACCACACAACAAAACAGCACAACATTCACTACTTCAACAGTAATGGTCACACCAATGATAAGCGCCAGTGTTCCACTTCCATCATCAAGTCTGTCAACAACTGCAGCCACAACAGCCAAAAACACCACTGCTGCAACTAACCTTCCATCAACAACAACTGCAGTAACCACAAGAGTGGAAACAACAACCAGCACTCCTGAGATTATGTCCACTGAACCCACTATAAATACAACCAAAATAATTGCAACTGCAACTGCTACCACATCTACACCTAAACCAAGTAAGTAAAACTGGCTTAAAAAAGTAATGGAGCAAGCAGGAAATATGCAAAGAAAGCTTTTGTCTTGGAAAGTTTTAGTCTGCTGGGGAAGTTGGGAACAATGGACCAGTTGTTCCAAGGATTGTGGAGTTGGTCTGAGAAGCAGAAATCGCAGCAGTCTAACTGGTGTCCCATGTGAGCAGGGAGTTGACACTGAAGAAGAGAAATGCTATCATGGCCCATGCAAAGGTTATTGTCTCAGCTCAGCTGCACATGGTGCTGTATGTATACACAATGACACATAATCCATAATCTACAGGGTGTCTCATAATAAACCATCCACCTTTCCGTGCTTGTAACTCTGGAACCACACCTTAGATTTTTATGCGGTCTTTTGTGTTTGGTAGCCAGGGCTACAACTGAGATGTGTACAAAATTTCAGCTTAATAGGCCCACTGGAAGCTGCTGAAACACCTTCTTTCTCCGGCGGTCAAAATACGAGGGTTTTTCGAATTGGTAGTGCCGATTAGGGGTTTTCTGTGCATGGTCTAACTAAAAATTTGTCTCGTAATGAAAAAAGATGTCCCAAAATGCTAGGAAATGTGTATCTCATGCATTAGCCGCAGTGCCAGCATAGCAAACGCATGGAACTGGGTATCTTGAAAAATTAAGACCGAAATTTTCCTCATTACTAAAGAAAAACGCCGATTTTGAGCTTCGGGATTCAAACCGTCGCAATTTCTGAAGTATGTGGACCACATAGCTGAAATTTTGTACACTTCTCAGTTGAAGCCTTGGCTACAAAATAGAAAAGACCACATGGAAATCTAAGGTGTGGTTCCAAAGTTACATGCACGGAAAGGTGGATGGTTTATTATGAGACACTCTGTACATAATCCACATAATCTTGACACATAATCCATGACTATATACAGTAGGCCTAATTATACTAAAATCAAAAATATATTTATTGCTTAGGGATAATTCTTGCCAAACAAGAATTATATATTTTAGTGCTAAAATTAATCATTTCAGACTGTGTATGGACAGATGGGGGCAAGTGGAGTATTGTTCCAGTTCTTTATAGAACTGGAGGTGGAAACGAAGAAGGAGAAGGAGTTGACCAAAAAGCCGCCTATGGAGGCAAAGGATGTGAAGGTCCAGACCTGTTGACAAGAGATTGTGACACCAGTGGATGCACAGGTAATGTAGACATGGTGGCAGCAGCTTGCATTATCATACCGAGCTGTGGTATTGATTGACTGAAACTGTTCCATTGCTAGTGACAACCTTGGCCCCAGCAGTGGAGGCAGTGCTGCATGAGGCTGGCAGTTGTGGAATCAGAGCCAGGAGTAGAGCCCAGCATTGATGCAGCAGCACTGGGACCGGGAGTGCAAGATGCACTTCCATTTGCCATCTCGCAGCTGAGCTACTGGGAAAAGATCAAACTTGGCCACTCGCTCAATGAAACTGTGCCATTGTGTTTCTTCAATCAAATTCCTTGTGAAGAGGGGTAAGACAGATGGATACATTACACATGGTGACCATATGGTGGCCACAACTTTACTTTTCAGTGATTGGAAGTTGACTTATGATGCCTCATTGGGCAACTGCTTCACCTTCAATCACATGATTCCTGCCAAATACAGAAGTTATCGAGCAGGCTCAGAGTATGGCCTGATGGTCTTGCTACAAACATCACAGCCAGATTACATCTGCTCTTCCCAAACATCTGGTCTGAGACTCTACATTCACAACTCCACTGAATATCCATTTCCTGACAGTGGCGGAACAAATGTCTCACCAGGGGCAAACGTTGGATATGCCATAATGAGAGTACGTAAAAGCCAAATTGATCAATAATTTATAGAGCTGTATGAAGGTTTCTTGTGGTGGTCAGGAGCTTGGCCCTGTCTGCCAAGAATTGAGATAAATGATTTACATACAACCCCACCGCACAGAGATAAATTTTGAACTGCCCAGAATAAACTTAAAAGTACACTGCGTCCATATGAATGAAAGCAGGCCAACTATAGGCGAATGGCAGAGGATGCTGATTTGAGTGAAATGAACAGTGAAGATAGTCCCAACCAACCATGAAGCTTTTGTTTAGCAATCAGTTGAGCGTCTGCCTGCTCCATATGGTGATTGTGTTGCTGATACAGACAGCTTCAGCTATTACTACAATGGAAGCTACACTGTTGAGGTAAACTGTAAATATGAAGCAAACAAAATGGATGTGAGCCTTCATGTGCAGAAATGAGTGATGTTCTGTAAAATAGGGATGCTATCGAAGCTGTTTTCAAGACGTCCTGATGCAGAACTGCTTATGCGCTGATCCAAGACTGCCAAAGCCACCACATGTGGAATATTGTGGATTTGGCAAAAGTAACCCATTGGGGCCTATAATCATAAATCTTTTTTGCATTGAGACATGACAGTTTGTTGTGTTTTTATGATGCTATTGCAGAAGAATGCTTGGATGCCTACCGTGAATGTGAAGCAGATGTGACCAGCCTGTGCAACTGCCCCCAGCCTTGCTCGTAAGTTCCATTCTTATTCTATGGTTTGCGCTTGCACTTTGTTCAATCCTTATTGATTTTTGATAACTGCATAATTTTCTTTCAGGGAATCAGTATTCCTGTCCACATTGACCTCCTCAGATCTTAGACTTAGTGGGATTGTGGTCAGTTGTTGCATGAACAGGCATACAAAGTACAGAACTATGCTGTACCAAGAGTGAATAATAAATTTATCTTTCAGCGCCATGGCTGTAACAAGCATTACAAGGACATTGAAGATCGCAAGAAATGCTTGAGAGATTACAGGAAGAACTATGCACTGGTTCGTGTGTACTATTCTGGCCTAAACTCCTTCATGCTGGTCGAAACTCCTGGCTACACAGTAGTCAACATTCTGTCAGATTTCGGTGGCATCATGTCCATTGTGATTGGGGCATCGGCGTTAAGTTTGGTGGAGTTTGGATTTGCTTTGGCTGATTTGATTGTCTATGCTGTAACTAAGGGGAGGGTAAGTCTATTCAATGGGATGGGGGCATTATGAATGATCTTCTTCCGCGCATGCAGCAATATGGACAAAATAAAATATTGAACGATGATTACTGAAGTTTAGAATACAGAAGGTGTGAGGTGCTCTTATCAGAGCTAAAGTGGCGTTTGATTCGAATACGGTTCTGGTGCTTTGCCAAGCACAGGTGATCTTCCACGAGCGCGACTTATTTCTAAGCTGAATATCTGCCCATATCATCGAGTACTCCGGCGTAAAGAAAGTTGTCATCAATAGCCAGCCAACCACCAGACCAACCAGACCAACAAAGAAGAGAATATCAAACACCTATCGCGTCGTATTTTGCGGAAGTGCGTGACTGACCGATAAGTAGTGGACCATTCCAAAAGCACTGGAGGACAGGAAACGAAAAGAGGAGGACGGACGTTCCTTTTTTCTCGTGCGCTGCGTTTTCGCTCAGGAAAGGAAGGAAGGACAGGAGTGACGTCGAATGACGTGAAGAAGGATGGCGACGGAAGGTGACAATGTGGACGCCGGGCTTTTGCCCACTACGGTAGCAGCTGAGACGGAATCAAGGAGCAAATTCATGGACGAAAGCGAGCATGGACATATCTTTGTACGCAAGAACTTCGCCAAGCCTGTCTACTGCCACAGTTGCTGCGAAATTCTCATGTGGGCGATTCGTAGCCACGGGTATTATTGCGAAGGTATGTATGTATGGACCAGTTGCGCTAAGAATAGGCGTGGTGGTTGGTATGTGGAAAAATGTTCATCAAAATTTGTTTGCATGTGCCATGTGTGTACTGTACATGATACATGATGGACCATACACATGACATAACAAAATGCCTAACTTTTTTCAGCGTGCAATTTTGTATGCCATGAGAAGTGTGTGAAATCGGTTGCCTCATATTGCTCTCGTATTGCCATGCAGCTTGTAAAGGTGAGTATAGGATTTGATTATGAGGGAAGCGAGATAGGGTAATGTGGGGTAAACCCGGCCACGGGAAAATCCGGCTACCTAAGTTTCAGGGCTACGTAGCTCAGCAACCAGTGAACCTTATTGAGACAAATTATGCCTTATGCCAATCGATTTCTTGTACTCTCCTCTTTCAAATGAGCTATTTGGTTTATCGATTGCTGAAACAACAAGTTCTTCAAGGGAGCTTTGGTGGCCGAGTTTACTCCACATTACCCTATACCCCTCGATTACCTTACCTTAGACACCCCCAGGCCGATGTTTGTAGTTGTTGTGTACTGTGTTCCATTTGTAGAATCCGGTAGCTCATAGTTGGTCGGAACCATTGTCAAATATTCGCAAAAAGTTCTGTTGCATCTGTCGAAAGAGAACAGAGGATAGTCCTTGCATGGAATGCTTCAGTAAGACCACTAAAGTTCCAGTTTATCTTGTCACGAAGTTTATCGACTCTAGTAGTTTTTTCACGAAGCTTGATATAGTCTGGGCACTAAGAGTTTGTTAGCTATTGAACTCGAGTTGTGGTGGGTAAGACGGAAAGACAATGTTTATGCGGATTTCTGTCCGTGCTTGACTTATTAGTCCTATTTTGCACGAGACTATGGCATGCATCAGTATTGTGACGTGCCGCGTTCTGTATGGCGATAGCCGGGCCCCCGAAAGGGGGAGAGAAATAATAGGACCGAACGGGAATCGAACCCGCTACCCTCGGTCACAGCTGTGGACTTTTAGGCATACGACCACGTGCCGGTCCAAGGACAGATGGCTAAGCTCGCCTTACATGCCTAGAACTAGTTTACGTACTAGCCTCGGACGCTATTGCCATACGTACGCTTTGTATGCTACGATTGTGTAAGCAGAGATACAAGCGAAGTGATTTGTTTTGCATTGCAGTATGCGACTATGTGATACATGTGGACTGTCAAGATTTAGCTGTTAGCGACTGCAAAGAAGCCGCTACTTACATTCCATCATTGGACAAGGTATTGTAGCACTTCACGACGTACGAAAATCAGTTAATCAGTAATCAATTAATCAGTATGTTTTTTAATCAGCAATCAGTTATTCAGTATGCTATGCATAGCTACCGTTGCCACTATAATCTGTCAACTGAGAGTATTCGAAAATTTCGGTAGTCGCGGAACTTTTTCCTTGCGCGAAGTACACAAAATGGACGTATTCTTATCCGTAGATCGATTAGGATAACCCAACCATATTATGCTATGTGTTGGGCAGTAGATTTTGTAGGTGTAGGGTATTATGGGGTAGGTTAAACCCTGTCGGTTTTGTTGGTGGGGTACACTCGGCCACCTTCGAAGAAAGAACGTCGGCGGTCTGTACCAGGTGGCCGGATTTACCCCACTGTTCCCTACACACACACAGCATCTGATCATGTGTTGTCTGTTTGCTTTGCAGGAATCTCATGTGCAACACCATCACTGGCGGGAAGGCAACTTGGCGCCGGGTAGTAAATGTGCAGTTTGCAAGAAAAGTTGCTGGTCCTCGGAGTGTTTCGGCTGGCATTACCGGCTGTAAGAATGGTGTGCAACCACGGTATGTATAATACAAACAAACACGACACGCACTCACACGCACACTGCGAACGTCAGGGGTTTTCTATTGTTCGCAGCACGGGCAAAGGCCCAGAAACAACGCTGGCGGGACGGGTGAACTATTCGCTAAACTGGCGCGACAATTTATGGGTGGTCGCGAGCTGAACCAACCCATTCCTGTTCTCTGTTCTGTCTTAGCGCAAGTAGCGAATAGCTTGAGAACAGCTTGCTTCATGTGACTGAGGTAGGTGTGCATATGGTGCAGTGGTTCAGGCGCTCGGAGCCTGGAATGCGAGAAGGGTTCGATTCCCTGTCACATCTGCCAAATTTCCCTCGATTATACCTACAATATAATACACTATCCAATCCAGCAATCAAGCGACAGTTTATATCATTTATTTTGGTTGATATGAGCTGCAGTGCATGATTGTACAGTATTGTTTTGCAGGCTCATGCCAGCTGTTATCATCAGATCTCAGCGGGTTGCTCCTTCGGCTCTCTGCGTAGTATCATTCTGCCGCCCAACTCCCTGCCCGTCCCGCGCAACGAGCTGTCTATGACGGAGCTCCTTCGTCTTGCGGAACGACAAGCAGGAACGGAATGCGACCGAGTCGGATGACCGGAGCTGCTGCAGTAGCTTCTGCTCCAGGTACGCGGCTGGCTACTCAGACCAGGGGCTACGGGTCCTGTGGGGTAAACCCGGCCATGGGAGATGCGAGGGGTGAGGGAAGTAGCCTGAAAAATTGAGCAGGCCAGTGCGTGGGTCGAACACGCAGCGCAGTACGACGGGATTCTGCCCCTCTTAGCGCACGACACCCATCTGACTCCCACAGCTCAACTTCTCAAACTTCCCCTCGTGTACCTCCTCGATGGGCTTGAACACGCTCTTTTAGGGTAGGGTATTGTGGGGGAAACCCGGCCGCCCAGGTGCAAGGCATACATGGATTCGCTCAGACATGTCAGGACGAAAAAAAGAAAAGAGGGAGAGCGAGCGAGCAAGGAGAGAGTACTTTCATTTCTTTCCCATTGTCCCTGTCCCCTCTCTTCTTTTCGTCTAACCGGTCTGAGCGAATTCATGTATGGTTTGCACCCTTGCAACCCGGCCATGGGAAGTTCCGGCCACCTAAGTTTTAGGACTGCCAGCAAAGTTTCATTTCCCAGCAACCAGTGGACCGATTGAGACAAATGTTATATCAATCCACTCCTTGAACACTCCTCTTTCAAATGAGCTGATTGGTTCATCATTTCCTGAAACAGCAATTTCACACGAGAATAGGAGCTCGGGTTTACACCATGGTCCCTTATATGTGTAGTAATAACACGATGACGCAAGTGCGCTACGAAAAACACATCGGTAAAAACCGGTACCTGTTTATTTTGTTAGGTGATATTGTAGGAAAGGAAAACGTTTCTTCATCTGGTTGGAAAACGACCTATTCCGACGAAAATATCAAAGATAAAGATGATGGTAGGTCAGGTACTGTTTTTGTGTTTCCCAATCTCAACAGTGTTGTTTATCACTCCACACCATATTGTTGGTGTTAGTTGGGTTCTTTATTGTGGTTGTTCGTTTTTTTAGCAGAGATCCTCTGGGTGTACGATGGCAATAAATCCCTCGCCAGCTCACAGTTCAGGGCTATTGCGGTGCCAAAGAATGCAGACACCCAAACTATCAAGGTTGTGCAATTAGTTCCTATTTGACTGTCTAATACTCTATTCTGTTTACGTGCGTTATTATTGG
>JASAMW010002899.1:0-33020 GCA_030247985.1 Epsilonema sp. ZAB3_2
ATGGTTCTTCTGAATGCCTACTTTGTTTGCCTCCACCTGGCCTATTCTACGGAATTCTACGAACTCTGCATATCCACTATACTAAGTACTGGGTGCATATCCACCGGAGATGGAAGGTGATGGATTTTCGGAATGTTTGTCTCCACCTTTGAGGGGATGGCTATGCACTGGAAGAAAATTCGGTATTTAGTCGGTGTCGATGTGGACGTCGTTCAGTCATCTGGGAGCGGCAAAGAAGCGATCCAAAGAGAAGAAAAGACAAAAAAAACGACGTCGACTACTTACCTACCACGTTAGCAAGCACCGATCCAAACCTACTAAATACCGCGGGGCCACCTCGCGACCACCCCGTAACCTTAGCGCAAGTAGCGAATAAAGCGCTAGGGGGAGCTTCATAAAGTACGTCACGCAAAAAAAGGTGGTGGGGAGTTGGGAAGAATGTGAATGTGACGTTAGCGTGACGGTCACTCTATGAAGATAAGCATACTGGGAGGGGGGAACGGCCAAAAAAGCGTGATGTAAGCGTGACGTGGGGGGAGGGGGATACGACCTTTTGCGTGACGTACTTTATGAAGCTCCCCTGTAGAGACGTGTATATAGGGTACTGTGGGGTAAACCCGCACACCTAGTAAATCCAGCAACCATACGACCGATTGAGACAAGTATTTTACCAATCGATTCCTTGAGCTCTGCTCTTTCAAATGAGCTACCATGTTCATCATTTGCTGAAGCGGCAAGTTCAGAAAAGCTTAGGTGTCCGGGGTTACCCCATAGTACCCTACATACATAGTACATACCTCCATGAAAGAGGGGCGAACGAATTGATCCGGCTCTGGCTCTGCCTGTTCCTTTCTGAGGCCACGGTTTCCTGCCTCCCCCGGGCATCTCGGCTCTTGACAAGGCTTTGATAAATGACTGCAAAGAACAGACAGAAAGTGTAACATATAGGGTACGGTACTGTGGGGTAAACCCGGACACCGAAGCTTTTCTGAACTTGCCGCTTCAGACAAATGATGAACATGGTAGCTCATCTGAAAGAGGAGAGTTCAAGGAATCGATTGGTAGACTACTTGTCCCAATAGGTCGTATGCTTGCTTGCTGAGATATACTAGGTGTTCGGGTTTACCCCTGTGTCCGGATTTACCCCACAGTACCCTATCCACCCGCAGTCGGTTCTTTTCGAAGCACAGGGAAGGAGTCCTGTGGCAAATGGCAGTATACTGGGCCCATGATTGCCCACAAAGTAGGTAGTGTAGGTGGAATTTACTTCAGACGCAACCGCACATGACAGAAGAAAAGAAAGAGAATGCTGTGACGTGCCGCGTTCCGTATGGCGATGATAGTCGGGCCCCGAAAAGGGGGGAGAGAAATAGGACCGAACGGGAATCGAACCCGCTACCCTCGGACACAGTGTGGATTTAGGCACACCACCAGGTGCCGGTCCGGGGACATTTGGCTAACCTCGCCTTACATACCTAGAACTGGTTTACGTACACTACTACTGGCCTCGGACGCTATTGCCATTCGTACGCAGTACGTAACAATGCCAATAGAATAAAACGTTGAACAAAAAAGCGCGCAGACCGCAGGATAGACGTCATGTAATACACTTTCATATCCGAGAGGATTTGACAGCAGAAAAAGAGTGACGAAGAGCGTGCAACAAACTTTGAAAGTCAAAGAAAAGCATAATTGCCAAATAATCCAAATAGCACGCCTGCGCATGTATTGGCTTCGAAAAGTAACCGACAGTAGCAGTGTGTAGTGTGGGTGTACTCGTCTTACACGAGAGTACGATGCGCTTTCTCAAACCTCCCCCGTGCAAAAGTTACCGTCGTCTTTTTATGCAACATGCACAAATTTTGCAAGAAAGATTTAAATAATATAAATAAAACGACAAAAGAGAGGAAAAATAAAACAGGAACAAGGATAAAAGAAAGAACAAAGAAAGGTGATCTTCTTCTCCTTCACATTTGAGTATTTCTCATAAGCAATTGACAACAAATGCATAACAAGACGAAGGTGAATACTGCACGCGCTATTCTGGGGAGGGTTAAGAAAGCGCTTCGAACTATTGTGTAAGACGAATACAGGTTTCCTTTCCGTAGTCAGTAGTCCGCTACACACGTGTCGAGTAAATTCACTTGGTGCATTCATCGTATGTACAGTAGGTATTGAAGCAGAGAGACAAGAGCGAATTCATCCTGGCTTTACTCGCCATGTGTCTAGCGCGCTAGAGATATAAAAAACTTACCACTGCACGATACATATTCTGCCATCTGACGTTCTGGGCCAAAATATCCATTCTAAAAATAATGCAAGTATTCGACACATGACAAGCCTGACAGTGTAACGTGCTGCGTATGGCAATAGCGTCCGAGTTCTAGGTGTGTAAGGCGAGATTAGCCAAATGTCCCCGGAAAAGGCACCTGGTGGTGTGCCTAAGTCCAGAGACCGAGAGGGTAGCGGGTTCGATTCCCGTTCGGTCCTATTTCTCTCCCCCTTTTCGGGGCCCGGCTATCGCCATGCGGAACGCGGCACGTCACACAAGACATGCTGAAGAAAAGCTCTAGAGTGTGTGGTTGAAATAAGAACGGCGTGAGGTAGGTTGTACGTTGTTACTATCTTGACTTCCTTATTTTAACCACACCTATCTGACTAAAAGCCAAAAAAATAGTCAGACACATTCTCACCAACCTCTCTATTGTTACCTGGGAATAGTTCGAAACACGTCTGGGTGCAAATCTATCAACGCCAACTTTCTCTCTTCGATGGAATCGAAGTTTGTGACCCAAGCCTGGGGAGTATCCCGGAACTTGTTGTACTGGTCCACGCGCCACAGTTCACGCTTTCCATAAATCGGGAGCTCATCGAGTGGTGGAACAATCTCCTGCTCTTGAGTTGCACTGGAACTTGATGACTGTTGTTGTTGGGAAATAGAAGGATTGCTTGTTAATAGCAGCATCTTCGTGAAACGAGATGTAGCCAAATCCTAGAAAAGAAATGACTGCAGAAACCAGAAACTAGAAGTGTACAGCAGTGTAAGGTAAATGATGAGGGAGTGTGGTTTGCTACTTACACGTTTTCCAGATAAAATGTGGCCGCATCGCTTGCACTTTAGCCTCGCAATTCGGTTGAAACATCCGCTCAACGACATCATCGAACGATGGAACCTTGAATTTCGCAGACAAGAGATGAAATGAATGCACACCACAAACACATCACATCGACTTGATTTCGTTTTCGTTTTCGTTTCGTTGTTCGTTTCCCGAATTCAGTCATGGACGACTGAAGTAATGTTGTTCTTGCCTATGGACTGGAAAATGGCGCGCGTTCAAATATTTTTTATACGCAAGCATGGCTAATACGCAAAAGTACCAGTATGTTTTTGCGTGTGTCGGGTTGGCTTACTTCCAGTCTTTGACTTGTTTTCTGAAGGAAAGGATATGAAATACTTTGAAACTTATGTTTTATGAACAGGAGGAAAATTCTTCATCTTTTCTTTGTACAATGAGGAGATAGGGTACCATGGGGTAAAGTCAGCCACATAAGCAGATCTTAGGTACCAGTAGCTGGAAACATAGCAAGTACATAGAACACCATAATAGGTCTATTGAGAGTCGGCCACCTATGAATCCAGTACTGGGGGTAAAGTCGGCCAGCTATAAGAACTAACTTGATTCTCAAGCATATTTTTGAGACTGTTGGGGCAAATTTCAGGGTGCGCCCAGTGACAAGAGAGGCAGAACAAGTTGCCAAACTTGATCAGCTTGCTAGACAATCAACTCAAACTAGGAAGAACCTCACTGACGTTACAATGTTGCAGTATCCTTCAGTACTGGGAGGTAAAATCGGCCGGCCAACTTTTCCCATCCTTCAGTACAGGCGTTAGGTGGCCGAAATTACCCCACTAAGTACTGAAACTGTTTTTGCTATATCTCCAGTCCCAGTGGGGCAAATTGGTTGAAACTTTGTCTGGGGTAGGGTACGATGATGCCCCCTTGCCACCACATACAGGGTGTTCATATATAGCATACAGGGTGTTATTGCACACTGTCTAAGGTTTGGTCATTTTTGACCTCTTTTTGAAAAACGTAACCTGTGAGCTTGATGTTGCTCAATAGCTCATTTGAAAGAGGATAGTTTAAGGAATCGAGTGATATCCTGCATGTCTCAATCGGTTGCAAGGTTGCCAAGATATACTGGTTTGAAGCTTAGGTGGCTGAAATTTCCCATGGCTGACTTTACCCCATGGTACCCTACATTGATGGTTTTTTAAAAATTCTGCTCTATATATCAAAGAGGCCGTGTACATAAGATGCTTTCTGTCTTGATAGTAGCCAACCCTAGGCCAGTTGTTACTTTTGAAACTTGGTGTTGTTTTGTAACTGTTGTGTGTACCCGTGGTAGTGTGTTCACAGTAATATTTGTGCATAGCCGTGTTAGCAAATTGCTTGAAATAACCTGAAATAAGCGTAAAAAGTGCACAAAAGCTACTTCTGCTTGAAACAACCCCAACAGCTCTTGTCTCATCTAAATATCACGGTACTGAACACTGTGCCACGAAACGACTTTGAACATGCTTGCGTAGACGGCCGAAAAACTTTCCAGTCCATAGGCAAGAACCACATTTCTTCAGTCGTCCATGATTCAGTCGTGTACGTACACCTAGTCCTAAACCTATAGTTGTGCAAAAAGTTCTAGAAGTTCATGAACAGTTTTGCTCATTTGCTAGTGAGTTAGACAGTCTCCTTTTCAATTCAAGAGGTCCACGCCTGAAAGTCTGACTCCTGCCGACGCGCCCGTAGAAAAAAAAATAAAAAAAGAAGAAAAGGGCGAAAAATGAGGAATTTCTGCGGAACTCAATAACTCGCCAAGGAAGTGGTGAAATTGAAAAAGGATTTTTACTATCGTAATCTACGTAAAAAAAGCCACATCCTGGTGTCCATCTTTCTCCGCGAATTTGCTATTTTTCCAGAGATAGAATCAATTTTGCTGTTTAGGCCTATTCAGCCCGCTGGCACAAGATCGAACGTAGAACCTGTGGGAATGAATGGCGCAGGCTGCCCTCGTAAATTCTTATGGCCAACCCTTGTGGCTACCTGTTGGGCATAGTGCCGTTGAAATAGAAGGAGGGGCAGTTTACGCCTGGAAAATTTTGTACATGGTAGGCTGTAGTTCCCTATGTAACTTGCTGTTTTGACTTCTTCTTATTACCTGCTGCGTCTGTAGAGCAACTATTTCGCCTTTTTCCATGCTTCCGCGCTCTATTGCCGCATAAATCTTGGACTCATTCTATTTCTTCCTCAGTTTTCGCCCAGTTCAAAAAGCAAAGAAAAAGAAGTCCACGTGCAGATTGGGCCGACGGAACAGCCGGCGCCACACAGACCCAAGGAAGTGGAAATTGTCGGAGGAAACTAGCCTATTATACGTGAATTTTTACGCCGAATCTGACGGCACCATTTATGTGCGTGGAAAATTGATTTCAAAGTTTATATGATAGGGTCTAAGTGAGTACAGTACGTTGAGCGTACTAGACTGTTGCTATTGCTATTGTGGACACTGGATATTGTCGACTTAGCGTACGCTGCAGCCTTCATCCGGGTGTGTGAGTAGTCAAATGGTTACGGCGCTCGCTTGAAACTCGAAAGGTCCAGTTTTCGATTCCCTGGCATGTCCCGGCAAATTTTCCTTCTTGACTTCGTCGAGATAATTTATCCAAAATCCAAAATCCAATAGCAAGAAATAGCAAAATCCAATAGTGTGTCCGCCGTCCGGCCATCTGAGCTGTGTCTGTCCGTCCACTCGTGTTTTCTATCCACATTATTTTCATGACTACGGTATCGTTCCTCGTGCTGAAGAAATTTTGAAATAATTAGTGTCACATTATTTACGACATACTTTGCCCAATGGATGCTGCGTGTGCGTTTATATCGTAATCCGGTTGGTAGCCTTTCAGCTTACTGCAATAGCTGATTCTGCGAACTGTACATTCTGATTTCAATATGCCAATTGAGCGTATATTTTACATAACAAGTTAAATCCGTGACATAAAATGTTTCAAAGGATGATGATGCTGATGAAGTAATTTACTGTAACCACAAAGTTGCAAAAACAAAAATAAGGAGGAGGAATAAATTCATACAAATTGCTTTAGCCCAATTTACCCCGCGTTAGCCTCAGCCAACATTTTTACAATTATGTAAAATGAGTAATAATTTTTTTGTTTTTTTTGCTGTTCAGTGTTCACGCTCGCCAAACGGGGGCCGGAGAAATCTTTCTGAGAAATATGAGAACGGAAGTATTTTGGTTCTGCGTTGATACGGCAGCACGTTGCTCATTACCTAATTTATTTAGGCCTACTTCGTTCGTAGTCGTACTTGTATTCGGCAAAATTAGAACCTGACATGGAATTTTTTGTAAACACTTTTAATTACTGATTGCGCCGAGCAGAGGCGTTCCGTTTTCCCCGTTGGATACATACAGTACTTTTACTATGTGTTCCTGGATATTACATGATTAGTGATTTGTGCGTAGGTAGGTGTTGGTACTGCGTGCGTAAGCAAGCAAGCACGTTAGGTACGAAATAGGGTACTGTGGGATAAACCCGGACACGGGGTAAACCCGGACACCTAAGCTTTTCTGAACTTGCCGCTTCAGCATGTGACGAAAATAGTAGCTCATTTGAAAGAGGAGAGTTCAAGGAATCGTTTGGTAGAATACTTGTCTCAATCGGTCGTATGGTTGCTGAGATATACTAGGTGTCCGGGTTTACCCCATAGTACCCCAGAAGATTACCTTTTGACACCTGGTACTAACTTTCACGAAGCATCTACTGCAACTAATTGAGTGTGAATGATTTCGTGTTGTGTCGAGGAAAAGAGGCGTGTCTTTTCTGGAAACTGTCTTGTTTATTATTCACGATATTCCTTGTGTGCTGCTTTGCCATTATGTTTCGTGCAAACTTTCAGTTCAGATCGGTTTTGTGTTGATGGGTGGAGTCTGATGTACGCATTATTTCTATTCTATTGACGAAATTAGAATGAAACAAAATTGGACCAGCTAGTAGAGCTAATACCTCGAATACACACCCGGCGTTGCGCTGAAAATTTATGGTTGGCCGCAGCCACGCTAACCCTCTGCTTTACACTGATTTCAGTGCATTCTTTGATCAGTGCCGGCGGGTGCTGGCAGGATTACCGATCAAAACAAACGCAATGCACTGAAAAACAGTGTAAATCAGAGGGGGTCACAGCTCGCGACCACCCATTAGTTCTTAGCGCAACTGGCGAATAGCGTGCACGTAGTACAATAAACGCATCTCGTGAATAGCAAAAAATTTGACCCTCACCAATTACTGCCTTATTCATTAGGCAACAGAAAATTAACAAACGGAGCAAAATATTGCCTGGCCGTAGAAGACGGAAGCTTTAGGATGCAGTGAATTAGAATAATCCTCCAATAAGACCCAATTTCATTCGAGTGAACCGAAATCCAATTTGCACCGACTATCACCTCAGTGTTGTTGTTCTACAATCATCCAAAGTTATTACGACCTTCTTACGTACTTGTGCATTGTACGAAACGCAACAACTTGATAGGTCGATGAATAAAAAAGATATAGCCTAGGCAATAAAGAAAGAAAAAAATGATTATCGAAAATATTGCGCCATCTTTGACGTCTTCACTTTACAAATAAGGAAGCTTTTTGTTTTGATACTGCCAGCCAGTCCAGATTAGATTTATTCGCCAGAGTTCTATCGTTGGAAACCTATTTTTACAGAAATATGATGTAGGCCTATACTTCCAGTCTTCGTCCAATACATACCTTGTGAAAAGCGTCGCCAGTGTGTCGCCTTTGCTCAAAAGGAAAAATGATCAATTCCACCTCGTCGTTTGCTGGCCTAGATCAGCTGCTCCCCAAAACCGACGAAGCCGAAAATGACACAATTAGGATGCTGCTCAGCATCGCAAGCAACAGAAGCAGCAGCAGTGCAGCAAACTTAAACAGCAACTGTAAGCGACCTCCAATGGAGCACACCGCCAGTGATTTCGTCGTCGGTGGGCTGCTTTCCGCCTGCATTTTGATCGGCGTGCCCCCCAACCTGTTTGTTTTCTGGTCCATGCTCCGAACTTGCCGGGGCGGCCGCCTGGCAGCCCGTCTTACTGCCGTCGCAGCTCCTGCTGTAGCCGCCCGCGGCAAACAAAATGGTCAGGACGGCGGGCAGCATCGCAATCGAAAGCCCTTTCGAACGGTACCTCGGGCGACCAGCGGCGGCTCGCAGCACCTCAAACTGCTGCTGAATATCTCCGACCTGCTGGTGGTCTGCGTGTTCGCTCCCGGGCTGCTCGCTCAACTGTTGAGCGACGAATGGTACGCGGGCGACGCGATGTGCCGCATCCTGCGCTTTCTCTACGTCCTCGGCTTCAAACTTTCGGGCGCGGCGGTGGCGGGTATCGGACTAGACCGCTTTCTCGCCATCCGCGACACACTCCACTCTGCCAGCGTGGCGGAGAGTCGGAGAAGGCGCGCGCTTCTGATCACGTGCGGCGCCTGGGCCTACTCAGTCCTCTTCAGCCTCCCCACTCTGCTCCTTTGGCACGTGTCGGTGGACTGTCACCAACGGCGCAAGTGCGTCAGCGTCTACACGGACTGGGTGCGCGCAGGTGTCACAACCTATCCGGTGGCGCGTCGGATTTCCACGGCGAACGCGGTGCTGAACATCCTCACCAACTTCTGGCTCCCGGCCACCGTCATCGGATTCTGCTACGTGGCGATCGCGCGCCACGTTTGGCTGCACTACCGCGACCTGTCCAGGCACACGCCTGCGCTGAGACAGCACAGCGGCGCCGCTCTTAACCGCAACGGTGTCGCCGTCAACTCGCCGCGCCGTTTCGTCGAATACAGCAACAACTGTGGGGGGTCACGCGGGGCCGCAGCCACCGCCACCCTTTCCGGTGCAGGAGGTGCTCCGAGCCCCCACATTCAGTTCAAGTTCGACCCCGCCCTCACAACCACCTGCTCCTCTCGCAATAAGCAAGGCGACACTCTAGACGGCCATCCGAGCAGGCGGCGGAAGCTTTCCGAAGTCGTCGCCATCCAGCATCCATCTCCAGCAACTGCAGCAATGAATGGGGTTGGCGGCAACCGACTGGAACCTGGCGGGTTGGGTAGAAGACGGGCGCATACTGCAGCCGGCTCCTTGCAGCTCATGATCGCCGTTTCGCCCAGTTCGATCGTAAAATCCGCCAATGGAACGGCGACCTCGGCTTCCCCGGGTGTGTCGGGTAGTCCGCTGTCGCCCAGAACGCCCACTGGTAGCGGCACTGGCTACCAGACGTCCATGAGTAACACGATTCAGACATCCACGGCGTGCAACCGCATAAGAAAAAAGTAAGAATGAGCAAGCGAATCAGCGACTGCAGGATAGGGCTTGGTGACCAACATCCTTCGTCGACTATAGGAGGTGTACACTATGTAGGTAGGTAGTAGGTACATACTGTATAGGCCTACGTATAATATTATATAGGAGTACAATAAAATAAGGCATAGGCTTATGTACAACAGTCCACAACTACGTGACGTATACGTACATGCATGATGTTGTTTGAAGGAACTCGAAACCCAGGCTCCTCGCCAACCCCCAAGCTGTACCTACGTAGCATGAGCATTGAGCAATGCTTATTTAAAAGTACGTAGCTCTAAGGCACTGGCGGCCTTGATTTTGCAGGACCCTACGCATAACTCTGACGCTGATGTTGGCGTACGTGCTGCTGTGGCTGCCCTACCAAGTTCTCGTCATCTGGAGTTTTCTCTTTCCCACCATCCGCATGCCGATCTCGTCCTATCTCTACTGTCTCTACTTTCTGATGACCGTCAACAGTGTGCTCAACCCCTTCATATACTCTCCCAGCATTCGGCCTGCCTTCTATCGTCTGCTGAAACGGGGTAGGAAGTTTTGGCGAAGAAAACAGAGCAGAAAACGACGGCAGCAGAGATCCGAGAATAAAAATTCGCTCAACTTTTCGAACTGTTGTTGCGGCGGCTTTCAAAGTGCTTAGTGATGTATTGTCCAGTTGCGCTGAATTTCTGGATGGTCGAGCGAGACCAGGAACCTTTCTGATTTCTAGATACATTCATTTTTACTGCTATTTTCTGGGTGCCGGCGAAGTTAAAAGTTATTGTTTGGCAAGAACGCATGAGGGATTTCGATAATTTTTATCACAATTTCTTATGTGTTCTTGGTACTAGGGTATGTACTAATGTACAGACAGATTATTGAGTTATTTTTATTTTTACGTCTTCTGAGTTGTTGACGCATGTACCTAGTACAGACATACTGTCGGTAGAGACAGTTGTACTGTATGTACATTAGAGATGGGCCGAGACTCTCGGTCTCGGTCTCGATCTCGGAAATCTCGGTCATTTTTGGCGATCTCGGTCTCGGTCTCGGTCTCGACTTTAGAATTTTCAAATTCTCGGTCTCGGTCTCGGTCTCGCAACTTTTAGGGCCTATTTTAGGCGAGACCGAGACTAGATTTAAATCGTGCTTTCACAAGCATTTTCATGCATTTCTGCTGAGATTTTAGCTGTCTATCATGAAAAAATTTCCCCTGCGGGGCGATTTTAGCCATGCAATGTAGAAAATAGAAGTGAAGCACCTATTCGCCACTGTTTTCGCCATCAAAATTTTCATAGAAAACGATCATCAGAAAAAATAATAACGAATTTCCATAAGTTATTATACCAATGCTTAGTCTCGGTCTCGGTCTCGATCTCGGTCTCGGTCTCGACAAAATTCCCTAATCTCGGTCTCGATCTCGGTCTCGGAAAATATTCTAAGTCTCGGTCTCGGTCTCGGTCTCGTTTTCAGCAACAATCCAGTCTCGGCCCATCTCTAATGTACATACATATGTAATGTAATGTATACAGTTGTATGTAATGGTACGTAAGGTACCTCAGAAGTAATCAACAGCAAATGAATAATCTGGCTAATTCGGCTCGTCTGAGCTGAGATATAGCAAAAATCGTATCTTGAAGTGTTGTGACTGCTTGCTTGACCTTACGATGACATTTATGAAGGGGATTATTAGTACAAGTTATGTTGTGCCAACCAGGTACCGTACTGTTATTTTGTCAACAGCCATATAAGGTTATATCCTACGTAGGCTTTTTCCGTTCATGTGATGACTTATTGTTTTTCCATCGATGCCTCTTCTGTTCTAAACATGAACCAGGTGTTGTGTGTTTCTTTATTGTCATGAATAAAATTCATTCAACTATACAGCGAAAACAACAAGATGCAATTCAATTCATCAGCAAAATTTACACTAGTTCCCTTTTATTATTACAGAACCATACATAGCAACTATTTGTACATACATACGTACACACAACAGAAAAGTATTGGTCGACAACCCAAAACACATTTACAGCAAGCAATACGGTGCACATGACAGTGTTTATTTTGCATTTCGTCCAAAATGGCATTTATGTTGAACCGATTATTATATCCGGCAGCTTCAAAGCTTTTGCAGCAATAGTAGTCAGCAGGTTAAGCAGATAATTTGATGAGCACTCATCCTGATATTAATGGTACAAAATTAGGCCTGCCCGGCAGAAAATAGGGAATGCACCCACGAAAACAAGGCAATTTTTAGCTCACATCCTGTCTCTCAAAATCTGATTACGACTTTACAATGAAAGTCTTAACAGGAAGCAGCAAAGGTTGAACAGTTATGGTTGCCTAAGCCATATCACATTACTGTAAGCTAGATTTCGAAAAAGCTATAGTAAGTTACTGTGTTTGTCCTCAAGTCTTTCTATCTGTCCTGAACTTATCATGGCCCAAAGGGAAGGTCAATGAAATACAATACCGAAGCGAGGTATCTGTCAACTATTCGTACAGTCAACTACCATCCTACCTGCCACATTAGCACAGCATGGAAAGAAAACACAAAAACAAGCACGCAAGTTCCACAAACCTGAACGAAACAAAAAAGCAATACCATAAACGTATGCCATTATAATAGACAAACGAGAGCACGCAAACATACATACAAAAGTCCTGAGCACAGCTTCAGTCAAAAGTCCAGAGTTAGACTAGTACATCCCTTCATCATAATATTCTGGGCTGGTTCTATGTATGATCAAGAGTTGATAAGAAGAAAAAGGAGAGTTAGGCGGAGGAAGAAGGAGCAGTGATGGATTTGTCCAGCATGGCGTCGAGTTCTTCGGTTAGATTCTGAAGCATCGACCCGATATCGTTGAGAACGTCCCCGTTTTGACCCACCTTGTACCTGAGAAGCACACACGAACATTTCCATCATGTTGTAGTGCAGTACGTACACTTACCGTATTTTTGGGTGTATAACCCCCCTATTTTATATCCCCCCTAGTGTATAACCCCCCATTGGCAAAACATAAATTTTGTCCTTTGTATATCCCCCTGGTGTATAACCCCCATGTACTGTAAGGTACCTGACCTACCTACATATGTAGCTGGTCCTATGCAAGCTATAGCTACTCCTACACCATGCTGCTATGCCTGTAGGCTTAGCTGAGCATGCCTTGTACTTGAATAACCCTGTTTTAACCGCGACTATGCCCTAAAACACATACTTTTGACCTCAAAAACATGCCCCTACACACCTCTCATAAACATAAATTTTGTCCTATGTATGTATATCCCCCCCCCCCCTAGTGTATAACCCCCATTGGACCTCTCAATTTTTTATACCCCCATGGGGCTATACACCCAAAAATACGGTATCTCTGTCACTCCTACGGTCCACGTACACGTTTATCAAGCAGAGCTGTACTGTGGGGTACACCCGGCCACCTATTAGTAGTACTGAATGAAGGCCATTCTTTCTTCCATAGGTGGCCGGATTTACCCCATAATACCCCAATTTACACCATAAAATACAATAGCCCACAACGCTGGCAATCTCTCTTTTCTAGCCTCACCTGGCGACATTGACCGGTTGTCCGACCCTCAGTTCCGGATCCTGAAGCGCGTTAAAATTCGACGGCGGCGTCGGCCACAAATCCTTCAGCTGCCTCTTCTCCTGCCCATCCTCCAACCCGTTAACTCCTCCCCCAGTCGGACTGCCCTGCTGCTGTCCCCTGCTCTTAATCGTGCCCACGTTCTCGTTCGCAAAGGGCAGGCATTCGGTGCTGCTGCAACTGCTCTCGCCACCTTCCATTCCAAATTCATCAGATTGTCGGTGGTCGGAGGAAGAATTATTTGTGATAATTGTCCGCAGATTCCGTATCGACTCCTCGCACTTAATCGAAGGCGGGGCGGGGGGCGGGGGCAATTCGTCCACGGACGGAGCCGGACTTATCCCCGGCAACCCGTCCACCGCGTTGTAGTTACAGGCGGCGCTTAAAGGGCCGAGGTTGTTCGGCTCGCCAGCTCCTCTTAATACTGACGAATGAGGGGGCACTCCTATTGTCTGTTCTCTTTTCGGTGGAACGGGAGGCGGTTCCCTCCTGCCTCCAACCCTCGTCAGCTGCAGCCGAGGTGACGTCATAGCCCCGTTGGTGGTGCTGTAATGCGAATGTCCCGCTCCATTAACCATCACTTGATGCAAATTCGCATAATCCGGCGAAGCACTGTGCTGCGTCCGCCCTAACGAAGCGTCAGCAGCCTCTTCCTGAGCTGACCCGAGGTGGTAGCAGTTTTGGGGAGGTGTTAAGGGTGGTTGTAGCTGCGGCCTCACGCTCACAGTAGGTCTGCCGTTTATTGCAGTGGAGGTTGCCGGATGGGGGTGAACCAGGGCTTCCGTGTACACCACGTGGTGATGCGAATTGCCGGGTGAACGACGAGGGAAAGTGTCGAAGCCGTTGCGAAGTTGCGGCGGTGGTGCCTGCTGATTCGGGTGCGAGTTAAGCCGGTCGAGAGACGGCGGAGGCGGAGATTGCTGCTGGAAAGTGCTCATTTGCATCTGAAGAACAAACGGGAACATGGTCTAATCGTGCAATTCGGAAGACACATGTACATCACCGGATGTACATATGTACCTACGCGTATACCGTACATACAGTAGGCACTACACACACGTACGACAGTCCACGTATGAACATCCCTGCTGTGGTAGATTTACTAGACAGTGCATAGTACACGTGCATACTAGCAAAATGTAACTCAAAAGTAGTGGTCAATCGAACCCAAACCCAACCTTTCATCACCCTACAGTTACATTTCAACAAAGCCTAACTTTCGAACCACCCTGTACAGTTAAGAGATGCAAAGACAAGAGAACAGTCTGAAAAATTGGGCAGCCAGTGCGTGAGTCGAACCCCTCTTAGCGCACGTTCTCATCTGACTGAACAGCTCAATTTCTCAAACTTCCCCTCTTCTTGTACCTACTACACCCTGTAGAGTACTGTACGTACATCCCCAAAATACTAAAAAATTTTGTAGCTTTTTACCTGATGCGGACTCTGATTTCTCGGCGACGCCGCGCCAGCCATCTGCATCTGTCCCATCGCGGCGGGCGATCCTCCATTCACACTGATCACCATCACATCCCCCGCCATCGCTCCCGCGGCGCCTCTGTGAACCGCGCCTTGACTCTGCGTCGCTCCTTGCGGCTCCTTTAGCCTCTTAAGCGCCAAGCCGAGCTTCTTCAGGTGACCCAGCCGCTTAATCCCCACATCCTCCAGATCTTCCCAGGTCAGCTCCCGGACCTGATCCAGTCTTAAGTAGCCCTGACTCTCCAGCAGCGGGATGTACTCGGGCAGTTGCAGAAAGGTTAACCAGTCGCGAACCGGCGCCTCCTGTGGCCAGACATGCCCGCCGGAAAGGGTTAAAGGAGCCCCCACCCCGCCAGTGCACAGGAGTTTGCGTATCTCCGTAGTGAGCCGCTTGCGATGCCCGGGCTTGGTGATGCCGATGGCGGTTAAGTCCTCGGGCGTCATTCGACTCACCGTAGGCAGGTCGTAACCGGCGTTAATGAACAGTGGCAGATACTCTTCGTACCGAAGATCGTGCAGCCAGGCGCTTAACACCTCCACGTCCTACAACACAGAAGAACACGCTTCAGTAGAGGGCAGGTACAGGGACAAAGAACATCCGTCAATGCAACAGGATTTGTTTGTTCCTACGTGTACGTACTGTGCTGTACGTACACGCCAACAGAAGCAAGTTCATTCGCACGCGTGCATTACATTGTCCCCTCATGTACATGTACGTCTATAGCACGTACTGTACGTACGCTGTACCTTTTCCAAATCCTGAACCACCCACCTAGCAGGGGTTCCCCACAGTAGGCCCCCCTCCAACTCCAATCGTCTTTTTCTTTCCCTGGACGTCCAAGCTCATTAAATCATTCTTCCCTGGCATCTCTCCATCATCACACTTTCCGTATACCTACATACGTAACGTACTGTACTTCCACACCAAAGAAGGAAGAATGTGCATGCAGCACCCTCCCCCCACTGTTCCGTGTACGGATTCTTGAAATCGGCTCCGCCACACCCCATATATATTTTCAACCACCCACGTGTAGTCAATTCATCAGTTTCGAAGGAGTAAGTGGGATAAGCACGACTGGTGGTCCGTCTCCATATTGATGATGCATGAGCTTTGGTTTCATTCATATCCCGGGGCGAGGATGGAATAAAAGAGAGAAAGTGTACTGTATGTAATGCAGAAATGCCAATGAACTTGCTTTCGTACGAAAAAGGTGGATACAACACCACATGAACACCTCAAGATTTACTTATAACCCCTTCGCGAAACAGCTCACTACAACTAAGAGAATGCGAACTAAAGTGTCCCTGCATTGCACGCAAGGATCTTTCGCGACTTCACATGCTTCATTTCTCCGCATTCTCTCAAGTAAACCGACCACCGGACCATCTAACATACCGTAGCCCCTGCTACCAGAAATCAAAGCGTGGCCATGGCCGCACGCTGCTCCGACTAGCGCGTGTAACCCTTACCGGTACTCCGTTGATGAGCATCTCGCTGATGTTGACTTGGCTGGCGTATCCGCTCTCGTCCAGTCGCTCCAGACTGCCCCCACTCAAGGAGCTGCCGCTGCCGCTGCTGTGTACGGAGTTGCGGGAGGGCGGACTGTCGCCGCGGTTGGAGGCTTGCACCCCAGCCCCCGACTGCGTGGCAGGCCGCACGGCGCCCGAGGCTACTTGACTGGTGTTGGCAGGTCGATTGGGAGGCGGCGGCATTGGGGCCACGACGCAGCTGGCTGCAGATTGGGTGGAACTCTGCACAGAAAGAAAAGCATGCGGAGATTAGTTGAATAACGTATTCCACATTCGGAATGGCATGCAGACATCGGCACGGTGTTCGTGGTAGGGGTACGTATCTTTGGGGATTCCATAGTATAATAAAAGAAAGACTGTGAGCTTTGGGGAATGTAATGCTTTCAATATATGGGAGTGGGGTTATGTGAGGAGGTGGGTGGGGGTGTGCTGTACATAACACCAACTGACCCCAGGCCGACGTCTGGGCATGTATACGTTCCTACCTTCATATATGCGTACTGTACTGTACGGTACGTATGTACTACTGTACCTACATACTACAAACAATAACACAGAGACAGAACCTAGCATGTATAACTTGTGTTCCTACTGTACCTACCTGTATACTGACCGACACCTACTGTACGCTCTGAATACGATCGCAATACGTCGAGATATGCATAGCACGCACCGAATGTGCGTACAATATGTACAATTTTTACGTACAGACATAAAACGCGTAAAATGCGGAACGACTTCTCCACCCTTACGACACCCACCCATTTCTTCTAGTGACACAAATCGGTACGGCAGTGATAACTCTTTCCGTGCATCGCATGCATTTTTAGGAGCAAGAACCCGTACTCCCTCATTCCTCTTTACATGACGAAGTATTGGTTCTTGGTAATAGTGTTTGAGGCGAATACCTTCCGAAATAATTTCAAACGCTTCATCAACATTTTGATGAGAATCCGAGGCGACAACTCCTCTTAACTCCTCCCGTCTACTCCTTGGTCATATGTCCGGCAATTCCATGCACACAAACGAATTGTCCACATGGGCGTATGAGGATAATATAGAGCGTAACAGGAGCCAATGCAGGATAGAGTAAAATGCGAAGCTGTATACGTAGCCGCCACAAAAAATTGATGAAGTTTGCACAAGAGCCGACCGTTGTTGCTTCCTGTCCAAAAAATGTTCTCAAATGACAGATATGCAGCACATACTACCATCAGTCAAGCAGCAGGTAAGCAAAGCACGCACATACAGTACCTACTATAGCATATCAGCACGGTACATCAGTGACTGACATACCAACATGCACAGCAGCAGGCAGCCAGTAAAAAAGCGCGGCAAATCCATTATCAGTACATAACATACTGTACTGAACATCAGCACTTCTGTCTGTTTCCAATAGAAAACGCAACAACACACTGCTGCACTGCACTGCCCACGGTTCCTTCAAGTGTGTCAACTGCACTGCGTACAGTGCTGATGGTTGTTGCGCAGCTCAAAATTTTGAACGCCGTTCCATTTTTAAAGTCGCATCGCGCCTCGCCATGCCATAGTATTAGGCCCTGTACGTTCGAAAGTGTCACATTACTGTAAAGCTTCGTGTATAACCTCTCGAATATAACCCCCTCGTGTATAACCTCCCTAATCGGTGACTAACGGAAGTCGGCATCGTGTATAACCCCCACCACCCCCCCTCTACAGTGACTAACGAAAATCGGCATGGTGTATAACCCCGGGGTTATACACGAAGTTTTACAGTATTAGGTCCAGGGCTGTCAATAATAGCGCAACGAGGGGCGAAAAAGTCCGCCTATTGCTAAATAATCCATACGCAACTCAACAAATAACTCAGCAAAGGATAAATAAACACTTCATATTCTCTGCTCGATGAGATGAAAATGAAGCCCCATCTTATCACATAGCTATAGTCTGGCCAGTAGGAGTTTGGCATGGCATTTAGGGCGCGTTGTGTAATTTAGCACAGGGTCCCACCACTGATTTTCTCAGGTGCTCACAGATCAACAGTTTTTACTCACTTTACCACTGAAAAATTGGCCAAAAGTGAGTAAAATCCATATGGCAGACTCAATGAGCCAAAATCAAAATACACAATTTCTTTTGGTCAATTAAGTTTACCACTTCCAAAATATTGTTGGAAACAAAATTTTTTAGTTGCACAAGTGGTAAAGAGTCGTTTTGGCACTGGCAAACCATAAAAATCCATGCATTTCAAAGTGGTAAACTTAGTGAACCAAAATAAATTATAAATTTTGATTTTGGTTTATTGAATCTGCCATATAGATGTTACTCAGTTTTTGGCCAATTTTGCAGTGGAAAAGTGAGTTTATGACTTAGAAACCTACAGAGGAGTTTGTTCCAAGTTATAGCGATCGCAAAACGAGATTCTGTAAACAACGCAACGCGCCTTAAATGCCATGCCAAACTCCTACTGGCCAGACTATAGCTATCACAAAGAGCTAGGTACATAGAGACCTGATAATTTTGACCAACTAATCTCACCGGTTTGAAACAGAATAAAGTTCTGTTGCAATTCATTACAGTATTTGGTGTAGCACCAACTAACGATAAACAAACAAGCGTACATAAAACTGCAAGCAACGCATACATACAGACGTCCTAACATAGTAGTACAGTTTTAGTAGAGGTAGCCCACTACTGTACATACATACAGTAGCCACGCTTATTTTACAACCAAAATGAGGTCAGTGTAAAATTCAGCAAGCACAGCTTTTTCCGTTTGGTCAAAACATGGGGAAGAAGCGATGGGTAGGCGTGGTACAATCTAGTATGGGTCAGCGTAAACCACAGTACGGCACTCAGCAAGCACCCCACACGTACGAAAAGTACATATACCCACCGATAGTATGTACGTACTAGTACGAATTGCACGTGCCATAACCCTTCCTTCGCAAAAGCACAGTCAGGTCACACGGTATGGCACACTATACCTCACGCATCTACTCCATGTACGCATAGCTACCCAAAACGTACAGTTAGTGTCAGTCAGTGTATACTTTACCCGCTCATGTAATGTACACGTATAGTCTGGCCAGTAAGAGTTGGCTATGGCATTCAAGGCGCGTTGCGTAAAATAGATTCACAATTGCGGGTTTCTGTCCCTGCTTCGTGTACTCTTATTTAGCAGAAGTACATGCAAACTACGCAGTACGACTTGAGTCCCAATGCCAATGGCCAGACTATAGTACATTCAGATCGTACGAATTACATACACATGCCTCCGTAGCGCTACAGTGCCCATAAATAACCAACACCTACGTACCTTCATAGATTCGAATCCTGACGATCCGTGACTGCTATTGCTACCGGTGCTGTTGCGATGTCTGCCGCTAGACGTCGCTTCCGTCGCACCGTTTGGTGACGAGGTCATGGTTGGTAGAAAGGAGGAAGCAGAGGTCATGTGAACTCTCGTTTGCTTGTTGGCGCCGTTCATCACAGGAGGAGGAAATATCTCGCCTGAAACATCAACAGCAGGGAGTAACCCAAAGTACCACAATGTGGAAATGGCTCGCTTGAAACATCAAAAGCACGGAGTAACCAGAGTGAGAGAAGTAAAGTGAAAACGCTCGAGCCCAGTAACCCAAAGTACCAGAAGCTACGTACACAGCAGCGATGAGCTAATAGGTAAATACGTACCATATGTACGTACTGTACGTAGGCGTACACCCTCCTGACAAAACGTTGTTGTTGTTCTATCATAAGCCCGAACCATCGCTAAATCCTCCTACCAACCTCCCGTTTACGCAATGCTAATGAACAGCTTTCACAAGGGACAACATTTAGCAGCGTCTAGCGAGCTGCCAAGGCCTCGGTTTAGCTTTCGCAAACAATAGGCGAAACACCCACAGGGACCATCATTCAATCTACCCCATCTTTCGTATGTACAGGGTGTCCAACCTATATTTGCACAACTTTCAATTGATCATAACTCCCGTATTAAGAGGCAAAGAAAGTTGGAACCTAGCTCATCTGAAAGCTCAATTCAAGCGCTATAATATGGTAAGTCTGCCGTTTCGCTATGACTCACCGTTTGCAAGTTAGAGCGATTCCCGCAAAACACCTCAAAAATGATTTTGGCCAAACTGAACGCACATCAATTTCCCCTTTTAGCTGCATTTTTCTTGCTTCAGCCAGAGATAATCTGTCATGAATATGAGTATTGTTCATTGATACCCTTAAATTGCCTCATATTGTTCTGTGGTGTCACCTTCTGGATGAATGTGTGCACTTTATTGTCCATTTTCACTCTTCATGCTGAACTGTCACACTGCAATGCCACCCTTTTGGTTAGTTTTGCACATTTTGGTCAAAAAAGCTCTTCAAGGTGCAAAAATCCAATCTCCAATGGTGTGGTACGTTGGGAGATATTGCTGGTCAATTATTTTCCTCTTTCACATTCGTACTAACATGTTTTAGCCCAGTTATCCATCAATTAGCTGTGCAATCTAGAAAATCGCCAAAATGCAGTTTGGCCAAAATCATTTTTGAGGTGTTTTGCGGGAATCGCTCTAACTCGAGAACAGTAAGTCATAGCGATACGGCAGGCATACCACATTATAGCTCTTGAATTGAGCTTTCAGATGAGCTAGGTTCCATCTTTCTCTGCCGCATAATATGGGAGATATGATCAATTGAAAGTTGTGCAAATATAGGTTGGACACCCTGTACATACCTAGAAAATCGTACGTACATACTGCACACGTACACATACGGGCAATGCTGTCAACTCTCATCTCCTTCATTCAATCCGTTTCACGCACAACAGCAAGCCTTTACTGTCTCTTGTTTTTGGTTCTGCTCACTTCATCCATCAAAACCTGGGGACACAGCATATCTACCATCCTCCACAGATGGATGAAGGCTATCTGTTGGCGACAGGTTTTTTACCCTCATCTTGATAAAGCACGCGACAAAAACTTTATTTTAGCTACACTGAACTTTGGCACGCCTATATGTATCCACTTCATCACGCACTGCATAGAGCAATGTTTCTTTGTCTCCATTCTACTTGCTCATTTATCAATTCTTGGTTTCAGTTTTTCCAGGATGTGAGAGGAGCGTAACGACTGTTTCCCATCGTTAAAGACGCACATAACTCACAGCGTAAAGCTCAGCTCATTAGCTTTATTAGCATTCCTTCTTTTCCTATTATATGACTGCTGCCTCTGCATTGGTACTATGGGTAAAATCCGACCACCTAAGTTTCAGGGTGCATATCTCAGCAACCAACAGACTGATTGAGACAAATATAATATCAATCGATTCCTTGAACTCTCTTCTTTCAAATGAGCTATTTGGTTCATCATTTGCTGAAACAGCAAGTCCAAAGGAGCTTAGGTGGCCGGGTTTACCCCATGGGCGAGTTGTTTACCCCACAGCACCCTATGTTTTGAGCAGTCATAACCCAGAGAAACACAAACCAAACCACGCAGTCTCAAACTCATCCCTCATTATTCCAAACCAAACAACACAAACTTTTCGCAACCTTGAAGCAAAAACTGTGTGCACAACTTTTCAAAATAAGCGACATGACCTTGTAGTGTCCATCTTCTAAACTCATGTGCCACACCCTAAACGTGAGTGCACACGAATAGAGCCCACCCCTCCTGTGCGAAACCAACTTGCACCTCTTAGTCTCAAAACTGACTGACGGACGCATGGCCATGCCACGCTTCACAAATGTACGTACATCCTTCTCACTGCGCATGCACCTACCCTACATACCACGTACGTACCATCTACACAACATGAACACACTTAGCATAGCATGAGACAAATCGTCCCGCTTGAGGCCGTTTCACTTGGAAATTTCCAACAGTTCGTCTCAAAACAAAACGTATAATTCAAATCTTAACCAAAGCCACCTGTCTTCAAGCACAATTTCGTACACACCGCAATACGTACGTGCAGTACATACGTATATGCCCGCATCTCCCATTTTACTCTTCAAATAATGGACCCAACCCAACTCGACAGATGTCCAAGTTGTCATCTTGAATATCATCACTGCAAACGTCTCAAACTATCATGGCCCCTATATATCCGTGCTCTATATTCAGCCCTCAATCCAAACATACCTATACTTATCTCCGCATGTACACGTGAATACTGGTGTACAGTTGACGACAACAAAATGGTAGGCCTAGACCGCTCAAAAAAGAGTAGAGGGTCTTTCTGACCTCCTGCGTGATAGATGCGCATTATCGATTTGCGATATCGGTACCTGTTTTGTTCTTTGTCTATACTGTACATACCCATGACACACGTGTTGTGCACATACATATTCACGTATACATAGAATGCAGCTTCATGCCGCATTCACCAGACGTCCGTAAATCCGTACGTCCGTCCGTCAACCCGTATACGGTTGACGTTGAGTTGGGTAACGTTGACGACCGGACGGACGAACGGACGTACGGATGATTTACGGACGTCTGGTGAACGCGGCATCAAGCCAAGCGTTTTCTGAGGAAGAAACTGGTAATTTTAGCTCACCATTCGCCTGTTTTCCGCTCGTGAGCGTGTGCCTAGGCGATGAAGGCGTAGACAGGCCGTCCATGCTTCCGTAGCTGGAGGTGGACTGCCTGGAACAAGTAGGCCCCGAGGGAGGAGGGCCTAACTCCGTAGGGGCCTGGACGTCAGGCACCGTTGGAATCAGGCATTTCTTCACCTGTCGCGCTCCACCGCTATTTTGCTGCATTCCGACTGAAAAACAAAGCGAAAAGAAGTTGAAAATTAGAACATTTTCCTCTCAGCAACTCTCTCAAGAACTCGAACTCGCTTCGCTTTCTTGGCTTGTCTTGTCTGTCTATCCGACCCGACACCCGACACGATTAGCCCGGGAATCTGGGGACAGAGTAGGATATGGTTTCAAACTTTCCAGACGTCCATGCTAAGGGGGCTAAGGCAGTGAGGGTGAGCAGCTCAAATAAAACATAAAGTCGATTGTAAAAGAGTTCCAATGACAAAGCCAAAAAGTAAAGAAATTTGTCATCAAAATGACAAAAATATTCACCTCTATTTGATAGACGAACACTCATGATTCAACTTTGGCATACTTCACACTCTCACTTCAGCAAAGACACACACAAAGTCAATCAAACCGCATAATACTGGCACAAAATGGAGTGAAAAAGCGTCAACAAGCTTGCAGCAAGCAACCACGCGAAGGCACACGCGCACTTCTCACCTTTTGATCAACCACTAGCAAGCAGGATTTGATAAGAGCCACAAGCATGTAAGTAGAGAGAGAGAGAAAGAGAAAGTGTCAATGCTATCGCTCAAAACAACATCCGCACCTGACACCTCCTGCACTGCGCACATATTTCACCCTTCACGTGCGATTTGCGGGCTTCGCCTAGCGCCAGCTTACATAGCTAGCCTACGCTCTTTGTGCAAGCTTGAGTCATACTGTGCAGCAGTGCAGTCAAGCCAAAGCACGATTTCAGCTTCAAGTGCTTGGATGGCTTCAAGCGCAGCGCAGCGGCTTTTTCTTTGTGGACAAATGGCACACAGGGCAGGGGGCGCTAGCAGCGGCTTTCTCACAAAATGCCCCCGCCAACAACAGCACATCACCTTTTCTCTGCCCCATGTTTACCCACCTGCAAGCACACACACACAAATCCCTAGCGGCCACTTGAAGACTGCTGTGTAGCCTTGCGCATTGGTCAAAAGAACAAAATCCGCGTGCTTTGTAAGCTTACAAAGCCGACAAGATGCGTTGGGAAAGAAGGACCTGAATGAAAAAGATGAGAGGGGAGTGAAAATACCAGTACAGTAAGCCCTTCTGGTTTGCAAGTGCACTTGACCAACAGAATGAGCGCGAAAAATGCATTCACAATGGAAGCAGCAGGGATTGAGCATTATGTTTTACAAATAAACAAATTCTTCCTTGTAGGACACTGATTGATGACGCCAAGAGCACTTGATGACGCTTACGGAAGATTTGTGCAAAATTCAGGACTGCAAGTGTAGAAATAAAGTCCGACAGCATAATAAAAAGAAAACATTTTTTCAGAGGTCCATGCCCGACCTGTAGCTGCGGGAGACCTGAAAATTGCAGATTTTGCGCCAATAAAATTGCCGGGTGCAAAGCACAAGGTGGCGCCGCCAAACGTCCAACTTTGCGAACAAGGTTCAATTAGTCGGCAAGAAGAAAACGTGGGTTTTACAATGCCGGAATGGGCACACAAAAACTCTTGCAGGAAATCGTAAAAAAGTTCCAGCCAGATGCCACCGACTGCAAAAGTTTGTTTTTTACGACGCCCAGATTGCTTGTTGCTGGATGGAAATTCCAACAAGTTGTGGATGCCAGCGCATGTTGGGTGGTCATGGCTCATAAATTTATGCGCCTATGGCGACGTAGTACTACTGTACGAACGTACATAGCAACGAGCAAAAAATTCTTGAACACTATTCGATGCAAACCAAATTGAGACTTTATATTTTTTACTTGTTTTGATCAGCTTTCCGCCAAGTTTTCGCCCTGATCCTTCCATTTTCAGTTGCAGCTTCCAATTTTCTCCTTCATGCTTTGCCATGATTTTTGATCTTTCACGTAGAAAAGTTACACATGTACCGACTTACTTTGTTACTATATCCTATCGAATACGGCACATATGAGAAATGGCTGTGCGCAACCAACCACGTACAAGTCATGCCACAAGCAGGCACAATCCTTTCAGATCGCACAAACCACGGCAAAGGCAGTCAAGCCAAGATAGATACAGCTTGATAAGATAACTGCACGTTTCCCTGAGTCCTGGCATACAGTAGGATGAAGCATACGAGCTTTGAAATATTCCCTCCTGTCAAAATTTGTAGGACGAGGCCAAATAATCTTTTACATCTACTGGGGGTGAACTGAACACAGCGATAAATTCGGACCAGCAGTAAAGCAGCTAACATATGCTGACTTTAAAAAGTTTTCTTGGCTCCTCAAACCAAACAGAAAAGTCTGTTTCGTGCACAAAGCAAAATAACAAGTTGACTTGGCGCAATTGTAAAATTGCGAGGGTGGTGCACCCTTGCAGTTGTCTTGTCTTCCTTTACCCCAAAGAGAATATCGAACATGAGAGGCAATCATCTCGAAGACTTTTTGAAAAACTTCTCCAGAGCGAGAGGGTTTGGAGCCTTTGGGCTCTGAGAAGAGCTTGTTCTTTGAGTGAACGCAGACAAAATTGTTTCAATCACTTCTTGCTTGAAGGCAACGTGAAATTGACGAACGGGGTCTTATGCCGACTACAGCAATGTAATTTTCCATTCGCAAAAACAGGGTATCAAATGGCTACGGTAGAGTAGTCGACAAAACAGAACGCAGTTCTGTTGACGATTTTGGAAACAACAGGTGCACTCCTAAACGTAAGGTCTAATTTGAAAAGGACGGTAATGGTAATAATTCATTTATGAAAAGGAGAATAACAGCAGAAGTCTCGAACTGGAAAAATGTTTTCGCTCGCATGAATGCTGAACAGAAGCTCGATCGGCAAAAAGAAAAACGAAAAATACTACTGCAATATTTATGAAGGCGAACTTGAAGAAAGGACAATAATATTAGATCTGCCACAGGCCGTAAGGTGAAAAGCAACGCAGCATCTAGTCACTCACTACTAACTCTCATACTCGCACTCCCACGCACACATGCAGCATACTGTAATCAAGATTGATCAAAAAACTCATGTAGCCTATGTACCTGGTTTGTCAACCAAATGAACAGTTGAAGATGGGAAATAGCCGCTGCGAGAATGAAATTTCGGTCCAAAGATCACGCCTTTCCAGCGCTCGTCATGGTGTCGATCTAAGACCTGCAAAAATACACCACAATAATTGGCCAAACCTTTGCCCCATCCCCATTGAACCCCACAGAAAACATTAGGCAAAATATGACACCGTTTCTTGACCACGACATTTTTTCACACCTCAATTTCTGGACCAGGCCAGCATCTGGCATGCACATTTGGATTTGGTAATGTAGCGGTGGCTGAAGGAAACTGATAAAAGTTTGGAGCCGCGGCAGCAGTAGCAATAATTGATACAGAGTGACGATCCACCTTTCTCTTTGTTGTTGCAGTTTCAACTTTATGACGGCTTTGGGATGGAGGTTGAGACGGGCTTCTTCTGAGCTTCAGCCTACTCAGGCTGTTACCACCAACCTGCACGGGGCAGCCGCGAGTCGTCACAGTGTGATTGTGGCGCTTTTTCAAGCCACACAGGTGCAAGAAACCATCCAATACCATGATCGGATAAGCTTTCAGAGTCGAGTAGGGAGCGTACGATTTTCAAGGCGAGCGAGTGACGACGGGCAACCTGCAGAAGAAGCAGGAAAAACGACCGGCTGACTTTGGTAGACTGCCAAACAAAACCCTGAGTGTTCTGCTTTTTATGGCAGCTTTTTGCAGAAGCTGGCAAGTTTGAGTTTTGAATGAGCGAGTTTTGTTCAGTGCAGTTGCAGGAACAAAAGCACTGGTAGGTAGAGTACTCACACAAGTTTTTTCGGTGAAGAAAGAAAAACGGCCACCAACTGCAACAACAGCTGAACTGGAATGGTGAGTAATTATTGGCGTATGTTCTTCAAAGTGGAAGTTGAGCCGGGGAATTTTGGGGCGTTGATGGACGTCTGTTGAGCATTTAGAGCACCCAACCAACTGCCACCACACCAACGAAGGAAAAAAACGCGAAACGACTCCAAGGTGGTCGAGTAAGGGGTTGCTACTCCTTCATCCGAAAGGGTAGGCGTAGTTGTACAGTAAGTAGGTGTTATGGAAAGTGTCTCTTGTTTTGACGCAAAGGAACCTCTCAGAAAAGTGTCAGAAGTTTTCTGGAGAGCGTCGCTATGTAGGTATAGTTTGATTTGGACGACCTTTTACACGAATAAAAACTGCAATAATAAAATTTTTGTTTTACTGACAGCCGAAGAGTCGCGACAAATTTTATCAGGCGCGCATCAGTGTCGTGAATGGCAAAACAAAAAGTCAGTCAACCAGACATCCAAGGGTACAGGAACAATAAAATGGTTGCGCCGACGACCCACAGCCAAACAGACTAAAATTTTGAATCACCACGCAGAATTATACAGCCACCAGATATTACCGTTAGATAATCACTTTATAGACACGTATACATATTTACCATGGCAACTTTAATGAGCGAGCATATGGATAACGGGAGCAAAAACAACGGTAAGCTCAGTCTCTGTGGAACCGATTAAAAAATTCAACGGTGCGCAACCCTATGGGGTAATCAACCTTCGCAATAAATCTCTATTTCTCTCTATTGGTAAAGTACTGACAAAAATCGAGGAAGGACGTCCCATTACTCAACTGAAAGGCCGGGAAGTAATTTCCGACTGAGCGAATATAGCAGCCAAATTTCCATTGAATTCTTCTTTGGAGCTTCGAAAGCAAAGAAAGGACGACGAAAGATAAGCGCAGCCAACTACTTCTTACACAATTTTCAAATTTATATCTCCCACCCCAGTACTGCCAAAGAGATGAGGACGGGATAAAATTCCCCCGAGGGCTGCTTTCTGCCTGCCAAGGTCTTTTCGGAGCCCGTAAATGCGTCTCTATTCAGGAGCCTCAAATTTCATTGTTGGCCGGCCTATGCATGTATTGTACATACCATACAATTTTGAATCGTAGTAGACAAAAATTCGCAGCACATAGATCGTAGAACAGAGGCAGACACCCACGCGGCATTCAAAAGCCAAGAATAGGAGAAGAAGAGCTAACCGAGGCCAAAACCGCGGCGGCGGCGGCGGCAGCAAAATCACGCGAAAAGGCAAACAAAATCACGACTTCGCACGGAACGCACATGTCGTCGACGCCGACGGCGAAACTCTCTAAAAAAAATGGTTCAGCAACTATTTTATCCAAAGAATAAAAATGGGCCCGCGACGCAAAAGAATAGGGGTAAAGCCGGGAAGTGTAGATCAGCTCTATTCTATGTATTGATTAATGATTAATGATTAATGATTATTAATGATTAATTAATTATTAATGATTAATGATTAGCTTGTGACGATCAAAATTTGAGAGGTCCAGTTTTACTGTACTCACAGTAGGGACAGGCCAATAAATAATTGGCGCAAATATGTATATTTTTTAGATAAATGGTTCAAACGGAAGCGGTGAACAAAAATTATAGCTAACCTCATTTTACGAGTGCATAGCAGCAGGGCAATAACTTTGAGAGACCGATGGATATAGGAAAGGGAGAAGATAATGGGAGCGGAGAAAGAAACCGCGGAGTGGTAGGTTGGTACACCATGACGATATTGGAAAACAAAAACCATGGGAAGAAAATGGTCGTATTTTCTTTCCGGTGACACCCCTGCTATAAAGAAAAGCCTCGATTCTGATCACAAAAGCAATCCTGTGAAACGTGATTCCTGCTTGCTCAGACAGAGCGGAATAAAATCAAGGGTAGGCCTGAAAGTTGAAACGATTTTTTGCCATAGTCAGTTCGGTTCATGGGCGTATGTATGCGGTGTATGCCTAATACTAATAATTCTCTATAGGATTTGAAACGGTGCACTTCTTATTTCTTTGGCGTCAAACAGGTACATAAAAAGGGCCAAAGAAATTACGTGAAGGCCACTCGCGACCGATAGAACCTCTAATTTTTGATTCCATCAAAATCCTTGCTCGTCAATTTTCGACCAAGCTGTCAGAAAAAATTAGGAGCGAAGAAAGAAAAAATAGGCCTACTGAAGGAATCCAACGTATTTTCATATAAAGAATATGTCGCCAAATAGAAGAAATAAGAAAAGACGTAATTTCAGAAGGATTATGGGATCAGACATTTTATCTTCAAAATTACCGTGGCGAATAGTATTGTATTTCAAATAAAAATACTAATTCAGCCGCAAGAGACTAAAATCATAAGGAAAAGTTTGGTGTAATCACCACAAGAAGATACAGTACTGTATGTACCTGATACATACGTATGGTTCTGCTACAACAGCCTAAATCAGGCCTTATCTCCATTTTTATTTTGTCGCGGGAAGCATCGGCTGATAAAAAATTATTTCGCAAGGATATCCTATACCCTATGCACTACAGTCTGGGGAAAGAATAGGCTTTCTTTGCACAGCAGAGACCATGCGAACTTATCAGACATCCACACAAGCCTACCTACACGTAGGTACATACAGTAAATTGCTTACTATAGTAGTAGCTTGTATTGTACGATGTTATGACCAATCGTCAAAACACGAGAAATGAAATTACTACGCGGCGGCTAATCTAAACATGACATGTGCAACAGAGGCTAACCAAAAGCGAAAATTTACGACGGTAGCGTCTGTTTTCCATTGTGTCACTGAAAGCACGGTTTCAGGTTTCAGGATAAGCACGTAATAGCAGTAGGCAACCATCGCTACGCATTTCAATAAACGGAAAAACGGACAAAATTGGTTGTGACTGGAAACGGAAGTTAAAAAAGGGTGAGAAACGTCGGAAGGCTAATACGACTAAACAGACGTCACAATAAAATAGGCACATTTTCAGACATAATACGAAGTTACTTTTTATAGTAAGCTATGGGGTACGGTACGTACGTACATTTCCTGCCTACTTTCATGCTAAAAATTCTCAGGCCCAATAACTTAAGATTGCACGCAACAATTGGGGTAGACCATTTTCAAATTGCCGCAGGGGATAACTTTGAACACGTGCGAGCGGAAATAAATTCCGATCGCACTGAAATCCGCAAAAATATAATCGGCTCCTCAACAATAATTTGCCACACATCAAGAGACACCCTCAATTGAATATGGAATAAAAACGTCAATTTCAGTTGACATTCTTTCTGACACAAAATACCAGTCAACCGCAGCCGGGCGGCCATTTTCAAAAAGAGTGCGTAGCGGGATACCCGGAAAAAATTGATACAGCTCCACTTCAATCAAGTGTCAGCACCCGCAAAAATTGACGGGATCAACAACATCAAAAAAGAGATGAAATCCCGTGCAATGTTTTATTGCACTTCCCGCAAAAATAGCCTGGTCAAAACTGGACAAAATTTACCGCTTTTACCGTAACCCAATTTGTACACTTGCGTCGTTGTCGTTCTGTTTGTGCGTGCGTTTTGGTTGAAGGGAAAGACCAAAATAGGACACAAACAAAGGGCCGAAACGCAGAACAACGCTCATCATAAATTTACGACAAAATCAGGGCAAAGCAAAGCGTCCCTCATGTAACTACTGACTGAGCTCAACAATCAATTAGAATTAGCGATGACGCTTGTTCTGACCAGCAGCAGGAAATCACTCTTTGCAAATCAAGCACGCAATAATTCGTAAGCGTCGTCGTGGCTACATCTGTAGTGGTGCTTGCTGCTACTATAGCGTGCAAGTACCCTACGTAACCTTACCTAGCTAATCTGAGTACGTACGTTCCTAGGTATACACTAAAAATACTGTACTGTATAGTACGCATGTATACATACATATATAGGCCTATGTCACACACGTAGGCTGCTTATAGCCCACCTTAGCAGTAATGTAATGTATGTACACACATTGTGTTACGTTACTCCACGCCGGTAAGCGGCTGATCTATGTAAGTACAAAATTATATTCTATACTGCTTTGTAGACCAAAAGTTGTCGTGGATATCAATAACGGTGTCACATTTTAGGGGTAACCATAGTACGATAGGTACGTACCTACCCTATGTATGTAATGTACTCTACGTATGTAAGAGCATGCATCTTCACTATTATTTTCTGCCTTACCCAAATGAAATCTCCACAACTGAAGGATAACTCTTCCACAGTTTGAGCTGAGTAATCCACTAGAGCTTGGCAATAGACAGACTTGGGAGCTTCTAAAACAAAGTAGGCCAACCAACAGCTTACACCATAATTTGTAGCCAAACAACAACAAAGCTCGCCTAATCCATCGTTAGACATTAGACCACAGCAAACGAAGGAACCGCGCGAGGGTGTAAGAAGTTTTAAATCATCGCGTCTCTGTGAATTCGTCAAGAAGTGACAACTAAACAGTACTGTAGAAGCCTCTATCGGAAGGAAGGTTTTGGACAGCTGCTAGAAAGCCTGCCGTTTACCGTACGCAGGATACTGCGGGGTAATTCCGGACCGAAGCCGAAGGAAAAGTGAAACCTACTCTACATATTATTGTACGTGTACAGTAGACTTGAAGCTGGGAAGCATTGCAACCTTCAGATCACAGAAGAATTGATATCAAAAACTGCATTACATCACTTTCGAAAGTAGTGATCCCTTGCTAACAAAAGATACCGTACACAAAATGGAGTCAGTGGCCTAAATTATCCCCCACCCCCAATTACCCCGCGCTATCATAGAGAAACAAAGCGCGCCCAAATTTTCAGTACGAGAGGCGTCAGAACCTAGGAAAAGTTTGGCGCTCGCATGCCAAATGTTTCACGGTACAACAGCGGACAGCAGCCATCAATCAAATGTCGCCATAATCCTGCGAAAATCTCCAAGATCACTGCAACAAAGATGCAGGCGCAATATCTCTCTAAAAGTCGCGCGTGGAAAAAACAGGAGCAAATTAGTAAACTCGTGACAACGCGCGTCAAAAAACTGCTGCCAAAGCCCCCTGTCATCGAACAAAATCGCGGCGCGCTAAACCGATCAAAAGACAATAAAGGATTTTGGCAAAAACGTTAAACAAAGAAGGTGAATGACAAGCAAAAAGATGGGGGAAGAAAGGTCTCGTAGAAAGACAAGACAAGCAACCCTAAAAAACAGAAGCCGCAGTCATCAAATTACCCGACAAACGACCGGAAGCAGTAGACAGAACGGACACCTGGTATATGTATGTAACGTAACAAAACATACCTTACCTATGTACTGTACGTACGCTACGCACACCTGGTAGCAGTGATGGGGATGCACATATGGCACAATGATCCGCCAAGGAGTAACGGGCTAATCTTACAAGAAATAAAATAGCCACCACGTGGCTTGGCTACTATCAAACGGCAAAAGAATAACGCCAAGTCCAACGGCTTGTCTTAAGGCCGCGGGCACTGGAAACTTGGATCCAATTGGTCTCATCTATCCATATGGATGGCTAGCAATAATCATCCGCGATATGGCGATATCAGAGAGCAATAAAAGCCGCCTTCTGTACAAGCAGCAGCTGTGGCTTAAACTTCAAAGCAGCCAGCCATCGGGCCAATAAAACTGCCAGACAAACTGCGTGCTAGACGACCAGAAAACTTGCCCAGTCAATCTTTGCAGCATTGCTACCATTTGAGCCTTTCTGCGAGTTGAGTTGCTTTCTGTGCTAGGTGCTTGCTTATCGAAGGCCGCCAAGATAAAGCTGAGCAACAGGAGGCCATAAAAACAGCTTCAGACACGCGGCAACTGACCAACCAACAAGCTTGGCAAAAACAGTAGCTGGGTTGGATTTGGCAGAGAGAAAAAAAGTTCCGTACACTGTACATTGCTTTTGAAGCCAAGGAGGCGTCATCTGAAAGCACCTAAAGTCGACATCTGGGAGGAAAATCTAACATAGGGCCTAGCAATCGCGTCAACCTCGATACTCAGCGTTGTGTTGTTTACCAGGACGATCAGTTGCGATATATCGCATTGATTCCGATTGTTTGGACAAGATAATTGCAGTTAGCTAGAATAGCTGCTACTGCCATGCAATCTCCAGCTAAGAGATGCAGCAATCCATTAGCCATCTTGTCATAGGGTAGCTATGCTATACCCTACCTACATATATAGCCACTGACTAGACTGCCAACGCATAAACAAACAGCATCCTCAAAAGTGGCATAAACATTATGCGCATTATACTCTTTCCTACTCTTCATTTCGTGTTGTGCGATGCCATTGAAACTCGCACCAAACATTTTCAACTACGCCAATCAAGAAAATTGACCAAGCAGCGGGAAAACAAAATTTCTTCTGCTATAGCAGTCAGGCATACGGATGCAGGAAATGGTCACAAAATGTCCATACTGCTGTC